>PVHP010001011.1:0-118031 GCA_004024765.1 Zapus hudsonius | reverse complement strand
ATCTAACCCTACCAATCCACCATAGGCCGATGACCCAGATCCTGGCAAGAGAGGAGCCACCACAGTCATATCGTGGAGGATCCGTAGGGAACCCAGCAGACAATGACAGATGAACAAGGGACCTATAACCACAGCCATTCAATCAACATAGGATAGGCCAATGAGACAGAAACCAAGGATTTTCGACACAAGGACCTCTGTGTCTTTTAAACTGAGAATTTAGACCATTAATATTTAGCATTTAAATTGAAATATATTATATATATATTTAAATATAAAGATATAATAATATATAAATATCAATAAATATATATTTTATATGTAAATATATTTATATTTATATGATATAATCAGAAATTAAATTAAAACATTATATATGTATAAAATTTCCCATCACTGTGTTCATTCTGTAGTGCCTGGGTTTTCTTATTCCTCTATTACTTAATGATTACTCAGTTGTGGTTTATTCTTCCCTGTGACCTCACGGATGTGTTTGTCCTTCTCTTCAGTCCAGCAAATTCTTTTGTGCATCTTCTATAGAGTTGGCTTAGTTGTCATACTTTCCTTGAGTATGTGCCTGTCATGGAAAGTTTTTGTTTCTTCTTCAGTTATGGCAGCTTTTCTGGGTGTAGTAGTCTTGGTCAGCAGTTCCTGTCTTTCAGAACTTTAAGTATATCATTCCAAGGCTTTCTAGCATTTAAAATTTTCTGTTGAGAAAACTTTTTTTTTTTTTACCTTTGATGGACCTGCCTTTATAAGTGACTTGGTATTTATCTTTTGCTGCTTTCAATATAGTTTCTTTGTCCTGTATATTTAGTTGTTACTTATGATAAAGGGAAGTGCATTTCTATTTAGTGTTCTAAATGCCTCCTGTCTGGATGCTCTTGCATCCCTATCTGCCTGGTACTTGACGAGAGTGCTTGAGTTAGTGGCCAGTGGGACAATGGTCCACAGCTGACTGGAGCTTTGAACACATTGCTAGTACCTAGTATCAGGAGTGGAATCTGTCTCGCTAACTTAGGGACATTTTCTGCCATGATTTCATTGAGAATATTTTCAATGTCTTTAGAAAGCAACTCTTCATCCTTTATGTCAATGATTCTTAAATCTTATAATTTTATAGTGTTCTAAATATCTTGAAAGCCCTGCTCAAACCTTTGTATACATTTATCTCTCTCCATCTTGGAATCTTCTGATTTTCCATCTTGTCTTCCAGTTTAGGCATTCTATTCTCTCCTTAATTTGTTTTGTTGGTAAGGTCTTCGATGGAGCTTTTTATCTTACTTACTATGTTTTCCATTTATAGTACTTTTGTTTTTCCTTTAGAATTACTCTCTAATAAATTCCTCTTTCATAGCTTTATCTCCTTCCTTGCTTCAATCAACTATTTTTTAATGTTTTGTGGGATTTATTCATGAGCTTGTTTTCTTTGATTACTTTGAACATACTTATAATAATTCTTCTGAATTCTGTTTCAGAATTCCTATGACTTCAACTTCAGTGAAGGCCATTACTAAAAGATTAATTTCTGGAGGGGTTATGTTGCCTTAGTTTTTAATGTAACTTGTTTTCCTGTATTCTGACATAGGCAATTTGAGGCTGGGCTGAGGGTAATTTATTTCTTTACATTGTATGTGTGTGTGAGTGCACATATGCATTCATGCATGTATTCATAACTCATCCCTGTTCTTTCAGAGTGAGGGCTTGTACTGATCAAGAGGGACTGAGTTGATGTGGGGTTATGGTATCATTTCTTTCTACTAAATTAGTGTTCATGACACTAAATCAGACCCAAGTACTCTCTCCATGTTTACTTTTCCCCAGCTCAGTGAAGTGGGCCAAAGGCTTTTGGGTGTGTCCAGCTCACCAGAGGTGACAGTTGAGCTGAAGACTCTCTGGTACACAGAGTTCCCTAGAGAGAAGGCAGGCTGAAGGCTCTTATGAGTGTAGGGTTCTCTGGGATGAAGGCACTAATATGCAAACAGTTCCCTAGAGGGGTTGGAGACATGGCTTAGCAGTTAAGGTGTTTGTCTGCTAAACAGAAGGACCTGAGTTTGATTCCTCAGCACCCACATAAAGCCAGATGCACAAGGTGGTGCATGTGTCTGGAGTTCATCTGCAGTGGCTGGAGGTCCTAGTGTGCCCATTCTCTATTTCTGTCTACCTCTTACTCTCTCTCATTCTCTCTCAAATGAATAAAATATTTTTTTTACTTTCCCTAGAGGTGAAGGGCGTACTGAAGGCTCTCAGGTGTGCATAGCTCCTAGAGATGAAGGGCTGAGCAAAGGCCAAGGGAAAGGCAGAGCTCAAGAGAGATGAAGTCTGGGGCTAAAGGCTCTAGAGTGTAAAGAATTTCCTGAAGATGAAGGGCAGGTTGAACTTGTAGAGACAAGTTCCCCAGAGATGAGAGGCATGCTAAAGACTCTTGGGCATGTGGAGTTCCCTGGGAGACGAGGGGAAGGTCAAGGGCCTTCATCTCTCTTATTTCCCTACCATTTGCTTAACCGTAATACCTAGACGTGTCTACTTCATTTGGTAGTTCAGTACCAACTATTTTGGTCTGTGCCCAAAACCTTTCCTCTAGCTAAAAGTACAGATCTCTCAGCCAGTTTTTAAAAACATTATTTACTATGTATGAATCACAAGGAGGAAAACATCAGCAAAAGATTTCAAATAGTATAGACATAACTTAAATTTTAAATAGCATAGACATGCATTAAGTTTTTCATCTGTGGGAAAAAGTCTATAATGAAAGACCCCTGAGGAAACCATTCTTCGGTAGGAATATCCATATCTATCGTTTTCTATAGGTTCATTTACTTGACATATTATCAATATTCTTAGGTAAGAATATCCATCATTTTCCATAGGCTCATTTCCTTGACATATTTTCCATATAGCTATTCTGAATTGGCATACTAAATAAACATATATATGCCCTGGCTCAAAATTGTGTGAAACTATTGCAATTAATCTTATTGCTAAACACATCTGTTTCTTTTCCAGGAAATTCATTATCTTCAACTACAGTCACCCAGCATTCCAAGAAATTACAATCAGATGAAATGTAGGCCATAAATTCTGAGGGACGATGAAGCAAGAATTACAAGATAGTTCTTCAAATTACATACATCAATTTTGCAAAATGTTTTTTTCTATACAATTATACCTCAATAAAGAAAATATTACAGATTAAGTAAAGAACAAGCCATTTCCAGGATTAACTTTTCATTTTGTTCCTGGAAGCCACCAGATCTTATAAAGTCAGTTGGTTAACATCTTTGTTGGTAAGATACTATAAATCAGTTGGATAGCATTTCCATTAAGAAAACCTTCTTAATGTAGTACCACAGGAAATAAAGCAGAATAAAGGATCAAGTCTGCTCTATTCCATACTGACTAAGAATACCAAGTGTCACTTTGAAAGTATTGACAATGTTAAAATCAAGTCACAGAGGAAATAAAGTCCTGAGTGAGTCTGGTATAGTTAAACATTATCATAATTTATAAAATGGTGAAATATTTACATCTTCAAAGCATTGTGAAAAACTATAAAGAAGTATCAGGCAAGGTTGTTAACACACACACACACATACACACACACACACACACACAGTCATAATCTAAAAATCCCAAAAGAAACAAGGTTTACCCCAAACAAAAGGTAAACTGTTACTCACTCTCCTTGCTTGGTTTTATGTTTAAGGATCATTTAAGGGAGGAAGGATTTATTTCTCCTGTGTAAGAGCTAGACCTTAGCTTTCTTCCTCACCACTACACCCACTAGACATAGCACCTCTGCTCTGATGCTTGATAATATTTCCTGAACGAGTCAATGAATGAACAGTTGTGATTTTTAAGTGGAGTTTTCTTCCTTCAGTTAGATGTTTTTAGTAACTAAGAAGATGGGTTATTTTGTTTGCTGTTTCTTTTTTTATCCTCTGATAAATATACAGGCAATAATAGAAACGTCTTATTTGCATGAATTTGGCTTTTATTGTTGTACGTTACATGTTTATCTGATTTTTTTTTTAAGTCTGAGATTAATGCAGTGTGTTTTTGTCTGGCTGTAATGCCATGTTGCTTCTCGTGTAGGTCACTAGTCTGAAATGGAAGGCCACATGTGAAATGAAGAAAGCTCTGCAATGATACCTTCACTGGGCTCATTTACTCCTTAAAATTACACTGAGTAGTAGTAGTAGTAGTAGTAGTAGTAGTAGTAGTAGTAGTAGTATCAAGTATTTGATGATATGGCAATATATAGGAAACAGCATAAATCTTCAAAGCATTTACAATCTAATGGAGACTAATGGATATTGTATAAAAGGTCTGGAGAGAGAAATGAAAAGAGAAAGAGAGAGAGAGGGAGAGAGGGAGGGAGGGAGAGAGAAGGGGAGAGAGAGAGAGAGAGAGAGAGAGAGAGAGAGAGAGAGAGAGAGAGAGAGAGAAAGAGAGAGAGAGAGACCTCACTTTTAGAAATGGCTTCCCAACTGGGTTGGATTTAGAAAGATCTTAACTAACAGTCACTGGTCTGGTGCTCCTCTGGATTTCCTGTGTCTTGGACTTTAACTCTGCTCACTTTTCTTCCATGTCAAGGACAGCTCTGCTGTATTCACTACACCCCAAGTCTAGGATGGGATCATATAAAGGAGGAAGGATTAATCTTGGCTCAAGGTTTTCAGAGAGCTCAGTCTGTGACCACTTGGGCCCAAGTGCTTTGGCAGGACATTTGCAGTGTTGGAAGTGTGTGGAGAGCTGTTCACTTCATGGCATGTAGGAAGCAGATAGACAGGAAATGGCCAAGGATAATAGTTCCCCAAGGTCCCATTCCCAGTGATTCACTTCCCCTCACCGGTCACTAACACCTGAGGTTTCTACAATCTTTCCAAACAGGACCATCCACTGAGGATCAAGCATATAACCCATAATCCTACAGGAACCATCTCATATTCAAACCATATCAATATTCAAAGAGTTAAGCTCAAATTGCACTTACTGCAGGTTGTCTGACACAGTGGAGCTCTGCCTTTCTCTAAATCTCAGCTCCAGAACCTACAAGATGGTGATGGATATGCTTATTTCCTAGGGGATTCTGGGAGATTGATAAAACCTTTGGAGAATGTCTTGCATGTTGCCTGACCCACACTTGGTACTTGTTTTTGCTAATCGAACAGGAAGATGGACATCAGCATGAGGAAGAACTGCATCCTGTAAAGGGTCTTTCTGTTAAGTACCACACTTTTTCTGGCTCTTGGAACCCTGAAGATTTCCTGCTCTTACTTCCTGCTCTGTGGCTGTGCTTTGGTTCCCAGCATGTGTCAGAGCCAAAGAACAGCCATGTACTTGCTTCTCAGTAGTGTTCAATGAACAGCTGAATGCACCATGACCACAGGTTCTAAGTTTCATTGCCAAGGAAGTCATATGACTTGTCTTCCAAGCATGGAGAAATGCCACTCCAGAGATGGGAAAAAATGCCTAATGAACAATACATACTTGCATGAAAATGTCCTTATGTAACACAATGTCATATGTAATGAATATATACAATGATTATTTTAAAATGTGGATTATAACAAAAAATGTACAACATACTCAGCTCTGTCCTGTTGGCAGCAGGTTAGTAAGCTGAGCACCCACGTTCTCCCTGTTTCCTCATAGGGAAAGCTTAGTGTGGGAGAGCTGGGAGCGGAATATCTCAAGAAAAATAGGGAGCAATTATGCCCAGAGGAAATGAGACTCCAAGTCTGAAATCATGTGATGCCTTCAGATATTACTCCAAACACAGTGATATGCTCAGATTTGCAATTCCTCCTCATGTTCTGTGTCTGTCCAAGTGTGGGGTAATTCAATTACATTGGCTGCCTTGATTAGCACAGTGACCATGGTTTGTTCAAATATTATACAAGAAACCAACTACCCATTAGGAAATCCATACGACAAAAATACTTTTACACAGTTATGAGGAATGAAGGCCATGACTTTCAGAGGAGAGAAAAAAAATTATTGGCAAGAGAACCTTTAGATAAAACTAAGGAAATTCATTAGTTGCTCAATTAATAAAAAATTTCCAAGTCACTATACATTATACACTGGGCCAGGGGCTGGAAACATAAGCGAATTTTGGTCCCTGCTTACACAGAATTTATTTTGGTCAATTACAGGAGACACAGGTAGATACATTTAAAGCTATCAAAGGCTACTGGCATTAAATGATAAGTGTGTACAAGGTGCAGAGTCTATAATAGCCTGCAGAAAGAAAGCCAGAAAGTTTTCCTAAGAGACAAATTTTGACTGGAAGGCTGTTCAGCAGGCAGACGGCCTGGAATATTCAGGTACAAGGAGGGGCTCTAGAAAAGACCCATTATTTGAGATCTGCCAGCATTTTGTAGGGACAAAGGGTTAGGTGGCAGTGTAGAGGACAGAAGAGAGATAAGGGCGCAGTGAGAGCAAAAGACAGAGGTGGTGGAGAAAGTGGCTTAGCAGGTGTGATAAATGCAGCCATTCGGATGACTTGATTTGAGAGGATGTGAATGTGAAGGAGGTGGAACACAGAGAATGCAGTGCCCTGGGGAGTCCTGGCTCTGCTCCTCTATCTCTGCCTCTGCACAGTTCACATAGGCCACGGGCCCACATGCACAGAGGAGCCTGGAAGCTGCAATGACCCATTCTTACAGACCCACACTCTCTGGCTCTCGAAGATACCACTGCACACCCATCCCCTCAAGCCGGGCAGTGTCCTCTTCCTTGGAGAGCCTAGTTGACTTTACCTCACGTCCCTAGTTCAGGTTACTATCGCTTCTCCCCTTTCACACCATGTGTGGGTTTACCTCTTACTGCCTATCCCCTTTCTTTTTCTTTAGTCTGATTTCTCATGCTGTTATTTTAGCGTGAGTGATTTTCCTAAAATTAGTTCTTACCATCTTTACTTGATAGGCTTCAGAAGTTCTTTATTGTGTCTAGATTCTGACAACTGCCTTACTATGGCTTCATATGTCCATGATGACCTTCCCACATTTGCCTCGGGTCACTCTGTGTCACTCCTAGCTTAGCTTAGTTGGCTGTGTGAATAAAGCACACACCATCACATTTTCCCTCCACTTGGCACATCCTCAGGTCTTCTCTTACCTGGTCATCACCACATCCTCCAGGAAGCTTTCCCCACCTGACCCCCCCATCCCATATTCTGTTGGGGACTTTTCATCTGTTCGGTATCCTCTGCTTCTACTAAGGCACATTCCAAGTGGTCTAGAAACTGTCTGGTATTTGTCTATCACCTCCACCCCACTTGTATGCATCCTTCTTGTCCATCCTAGACAGGATTCCTCAAGGCCAGTACCCATGAACAAGCTTCTCCCTGAGGAATACCACTTGGCTCACTGCTGGGTACCTGTAGTCATTCAGCAAACTTGTGCGAATAACAAAGGTCTGGAGCCAAAGCCCTGGCTGTCATGCATGAGTGACAGGCAGGTGGAGGAAAAGCAGCCATCAGGGAGACTTAGCAACAGTTCAGTCAGGAAGCAGGACAAACGAGAGGCTTCAGGGCAAGAAGTGTCCCAGGCAATGAAGGACAATGGGGCTGTGCGTTGGGAAGAAGCGTCTTTGGAGAACGAAGGAAAGGCACGAGTGTGAGGGGCTAATGCTGCCGAAGAAAAAGCAAGGGAGATGGAACAGAAGCTGAGACAACAAAGTGACCAAAGAAGGATGAAGTCTGGGGACAAGATAACAGCAGAGAGAGAAAGAGAGAATTGGGGGAAGGGGAAAATGAATGTGTCTTAATTCCCTATTCCTTTACAAAACAAAAAATCAACCATTAATGTGCCTGGCAAAGCAAGTGAACAGCAAGTGTGTATCCAGGTACAGCAAGGGCGTGCATCAAGTGAGATGTGTAAATAAGAGATGAATAGCTGCATTCATACAGGGGCTTTACCTTTTCAGAAAGAAGAATGAACTTTTATTAAAATGTAAACCTGAAATCCCTTATGTTTTAGAAGAGACCCTCCCCCCTCAGCTCACAGATGAAATGCAACCAGCTGTCTGGCATGACTGTTTGCACTGCAGAACACCTGTGCCCCATCCTGTGTTGCCAACTTCCGCAGCTGTCAAAGCCTGGCTGCAGAAAGCCTGAGTCTTTCCATATGACCCACACATGGCACCCATGGACATAGCTTCAGCTTTCCACCTAGTGGTCAATGCCTCAAAGTCACAGGTGACCTGGAAATTATCACAGAAGGAACTTGGGGGGGGGGGGAAGACATCTGAGAAATATGAATCTTCACCAATACAGAAAAGTTCAGGGGAACAAAAAAGGCCATGCTTCTCTTTACACACAGGTTTCTCTTTAAATCTCCACTAGATAGAAAGTTCTTTCAGGTTGCCATGGTATTAATTTCACTTATAACAGTTTGAAGAATGCATTGACGAGATCAAGCTTAAAACATTAAATTACTTTCCATGACACATATACTTCTTATGAAATTAACAATACATTTGGCATCAATAAGCTCTAATTTTAAATACATTTATCTGTAACCATCAATCAGGGAACGATGAATTCATTTCTACCTGGCATCTACTTTTCACAGTTAATTCTCCAAGGCTACATGTCACATGGTATTGCCTAAATACTAATATAGCTACTTATGAAAGATTAGAATCTAGAAAATGGCTGTACAATAACTACATACACAGGTAAGACATGTTTTATGGGGAAAAGAGTCTTATCTTAGGAACCATTGAATTTCTGACAAAGCATGTGATTTCAAATCTTTCAGAGAAGTGACAATAAAATCCTTTATACACCAAAGTTACAAATAATAATTTAGAATTTAGTCAATGTTTCAAAAGAGAATAAAGAGATAGAAAATCACACACACACTTTTATAACACATGGCTGACAGCACACAGAGTCTTGGCGTGACTTCATTCAAGAGGGCCACTTCAGGGTGACATAAGTTTTCACTGTAGATTGTCCCAAACCTCAAATTTGGACTCACAGCTTGCTACTAGGCATGATGACACTAAAGGAAGCACGACAATCCATTCACAAATACCCTCTAGGAAAGCAGTCATGGCTGAGAGCCTCACATCTCCCTTGCTGAGTTGAAGAAACTTTAGCTCAGACTAGAGGAACTACTCACATTTAAATCACTTGGTAGTATCGGTGCCGGGCCTGGAATTTGGGACTCTTGGAAACCAGTGTCACTGAGAATCCAGCAGAGAACATCAAAACACAGAGGACTTGCTACAAGTTAATTTTCAGCTCCGCATTACACTTCCTGATTTGGACAATTTGCTCATCAAATACTTTCTAACCTTAGAGCTAGTAGTCATCATTGTAACTACTCGTCAATCCCATTCCCTTTTAAACATATCCCTCCCTGATTTCAGTTCTGTCTCTCCCTCATCCCAGCTACACTTGGGCTCTTCTCCCTGAGGACGTAGAAATGATGTCTTCATGATCCAGGGCAAATGTGCTACCAAATGGACAAATTTTCTATGTCACTGTCACCCAAGGCTCTAGCCACTCACAGCTTGTCTTCTCCACATGGCACTGGCCAGGCAGCAGGTGGCACCCATCTGTTATCCACAGAAAACAACAGAAGCCACCATTTCCTTCTGCCCCACCCCCAACAACCCAACTTGGTCTGGAGTGTGCTCAGTCTGCTATGAAATATAAGGTATCCCCAACCTCTCCCATTTTTGCTTTCTTTTTGTTATTACTTATTTTATTGGATCTCCAGCATGAGGCCGAAATGAAGCAATGCACCATCAAGAACCCAGGGCCTCTTTTCCACTATAGAAATAAATTTAAAGGTGTTTCTATTAAATTTGAGGCTGTGGAGGTTTCCATTAAGTGGTTCATTTTTGTTCTTTGTTATTTAATACTTTCTGTCATATTTCAACATTGAGCTATATACAGTCCCCAATTCCAACTGTATTTTTAAAAACATCAAGTGAGGGGAATGTAAAAATGAACATCCTTATTTCAATCCCCTTGATCAATTTTGATTAATTCTACTTTTTTAGTTTATCTACTAATAAAAATCCCTCTAGATTGACATATCTAATATTTATTCTCTCTGTATCTGTAGGCTTGTATTTAAGATTCAATGAGAAACTACAGTATCTGAGAAGGGCTGGTCTGCTTACCCGGATGTACGCATCCTGGTGGTGCTTAGCAAAGTACAGCATGTTGTCCAAGGCCAGCATCCCAGGAGGGGTCTGAGTAAAGTCCAAGGCAGGATTGACGTGATTCTATAAGGAAAAATTGTTTTATAAGGTTAACTTTTCAGTAGAAGTTACCGTCCACCCTGAAACTGAAACATCACAAGGTGAGCTCCAAACGATCAAACATGGTGACGTCATTTTCTGTCTCCCCATGAATCTACAAGAGTTGAAGGAAGGACTTCCAGCAGGTTCAGGAAAACCAGCCTTTTTATACCTGAGGCTAGGCTGAAGGTCAAAATGTTGAATTATTCTTAGACATGAAACATTTTAAGAAGAAGAGCACAGAAGTTATATTTTTGGTGGCTGCATAGAAATGAAACCAAAGGCATGCAGGAGATGAGCCATTTACCTTGGAAGCTGAATCCAAGAAGCCATTTCTAACCATACCTTGACTTCTTCACTCTCATGTGCAAGGCTAGCTATGGCCAAGTCTGCCAGTGGGCTTGTGAATATTGAAAAGTTTATAAGATACCAACTACTGAGGAGAAACATATGTCTTACATAATTAGCATGATAAAAATGAAACTTGGGCTGGAAAGATGGCTCAGCAGTTAAGGGTCTTGACTGCAAAGCCTGACCACCTGGGTTCGATTCCCCAGTACCCATGTAAAGCCAGATGCACAGGGTGGCACATGCATCCGGCGTTCATTTGCAACAGCTAGAGGTCCTGACATGCCTATTCTCTCTTTCTCTGTGTCTCTCTGTATGTATCTCTTTGCTTGAAAATAAAAATATAGTTTTAAAAAGTTAAACTTACCCTGCATGTCAAATGCAGTGTACTTCACTTTTAGTTTGATATTAATTGGCATTAAAAGGTCCACTTTAAATTGAATAGTAGAGGAAGAAAAATCAAAGTACTGGGAATAACAGCAGAGATTTCATCCTGGAAGCAACCATCACTGAAGGTTTTATGTGCTTAGGAATTCAGCAACAGCAAAATATCTTCCATGTAAGTTGGTTATTTTGATAGTGGTTTTCATGAACATAAGTAATACGTAAAGGATGAGTACTTTCTGGGTGCTAGAACTATTTTGACACTAAGTATATATTAAGACTCATAGCACCCCTACCCAGTTGGTACATTGTTAGGCGAGGAACTGACCAGATGACTTCAGAAGCTGCCCAGGACCTCTAAATGTGGCTTTGGCTGAGCAGGTAGTATCTTCTTTGGACACTGTATCTCAATAATCTTTTGTTCCCACTTTTTCTCTTCCTCAGCTTAGAATCGGAATACACTGATTTTGGTGCTTCTTGGACTTAAATGTAGACAGAAATTTTATTTGATGAAAAAAAAAAAGTAAAGTAATCTTCATCAGTCACTATGTGCCATGGCCTAGTCAACAAAAATAAGTGACATAAAAGAGAAAAACACTTCAGGTGTATTTCTAATATTAATCTATGGATATTGTCTAACAGTAAATTTACAGACAAGGAAATTAAGTTGGGTGTGGTGGTGCAGGACTGTAATTCCAGTTACTAGGTTGGCTAAGGCAGGAAGATCAAGTTCACAGCCTTCTTGGGCTACACAGAGTGAGTTCATGATCAGCCTGTGCAACTTAGAGCATTAATCAAAACAAAAAGTATTAAGAGGGGTGGGGACATAGCTCAGTATTGGAACACTTGCCTAGCATCTGGGAGGCGCTGGGTTCAACCCTCAGTATCACACAAGTACTTTATACAAAACAGACCAAGTCAATCCTTTGTACACGGTCAGGTGTCTCTGGAAAACTTATATCACCTAATACAATGTAAATTCTATGGAGACCATTGTTGTTCTGTACTATTTAGGGAAGGTCTGTTTATGTTCAGTACTGATGGCATTTTTCCAAAATAATTTCAGTCCATGTTTGGTTGAATCTGTGGGTGGGGATGCCATGGATATGGAACCCTGACTATAACAAGTGATGTTCAGAGTTCTTTTAAAGTAACATACAGCTAATCGTACCCACTAGTCTCTAGACATTGTGCCAAGTGTTCTGCATGCACTGAATCTCCCCAGATGGAAGCTGTCACTATCCTCTAGAGGGAGGACTTTGTCCAGAGTTTCACAGTCACAAGGTCAACTCAGAGTATAGGTTAAAAACTGGATTTGCTGATGTCAGGTGACCACCTGCCATTGCTGCATACTTCACAAAGGCATCCAGTCTGTCAATCACCACTATTCCCTCACAAAGACTGGCCTGTGAGCTATCCTTGTTAGTCAAAGCTGTGATTTCTCCAATCCCTCCAAGACATTACAGTAGACTGAAGTTTCACCCATGTCTTCATTGTCTCCAATGTACAGACTCTTACTACATAAAAGCCATTAGAAATTGCTTTTTTTTTGTTTTCTGGGATTTCCTCTACATTATGAAATATCTCTACATTTTAGATGAAAAGAATCCATTTTTGTAGTTATATGTTCTCTTTTTAAAAACTTTGCTGTTGACAAATTTCATACATGAATATAATGTATTTTGATCAGGTAATGGCCACTTTGTGTGCAGCATACGGTGTCCCCAAACACACCATCTATGGACCTGACTTTTATGTCACCTTCTTAGCCTCTACTAAAATGATGGCTTTGCTTTTCATTCTTTTTATAGTGAAAAAATTTTATAATCATGCATTTTTGAAAATATGTAAAGAAGAATTACATGTCTAAATATCTGGAATTTTCTGCACTGTGATAAAAACATGCTGAGAGCCCAGCAAGGCCAAGGGCTGCTCTCCTTCCTTATTTATGAGATGCTCTAGGCGCAGATTTATTTTCTTTTCTTGTTCTGTGTTATTTTTTTCCACCTTTCTTAAAATGGAAGCTGCAAGGGCTTTGATAAATGCCCTGAAATTTTCCCTTGTTTTACTGCGATGCCTGGGTACCTGTGTACATCCTTCTGAAATGTGGCTCATTCCTGCTAAAGTGCTGCTCAGTGAATCATGGCGGGCAGCTCTCAGATCCCAGGGGAGGGGAAGAGCTGCTTCCCACTCCAAAGCAAGCACCAGAGCATGCACTTGGGAAATGTGGTCCCAAAAAGCTGGAGATAGCACAAGTATTTACAGTAGAGCATCCCATATGCAGTTTGAGATCTAGGTCCTGGGAATCAGAATGTCTTCTATCTATGTGTGAGATTTTGGCTGAATTGTTTCAACCAGCCATGCAAGGAAGTTTATGATCTCTAAGACAGAAAGTCTCTAAACCTGTTCTAGGTGCAAGGCTACTGGAAGCTGGACCATAAATGTAACCCAGGCTAGCCCCTTACCAAGATGGGCCTATGGTGGAGAAGAGCAGTGCTCAATCTATGCAGACCCCTGGGTATCCTGGGGGTCTGGCTGAAGCAACAGCTGCTGGAACAAGTCTCATGTTACTGCTGGGGTGGCTTAAGAACTTGTGTTGCTCACAATTGCCCAGGCAATACAGCTACTGCTGGTTGGGAACTATGTTTTGAGACCCACCAGGGGGATATAATAACTGGTATCCAGCAATATAGCTAATACCAGAAGATCTAGGACCTAAATCGATCAATAACCTGGATCCCACACAGCACACGTTACATTGCGCTGTAACTCCTTGGCTAAATATTAAATGCACCTGATGTTCATCTGCCTCAAGTTCGGCCTTTTGTCGATAAAACAAACTCATTTATTCAGAAAAGTGAACTGTAATTTAGAAATTATTACATCCTTATTCCATTGTATAAATTTCTACCAAAAGAAATATATATTAGTACCTTCAAGGGAAGGTACCTTGGAAGGAAGACTGTTATCAGTCTTCTCTTCTTGAGTATTTTCTGGGTAGGGAAAGCAGAGCCAGCACTAGCCCAAATGATTTTTAAATGATCTGTGTTTTTCAATTACCAATGCCATGCTAGACTTTCATTAGTGAGGATAATAAAGAGATGATTACAATAATGCCGACCAGATGGCACGTCACAGGGAAAACCTTTGAGAATTTGGGAATTAATATTTGTGCTATATGAGTGCCTACAACTGCTGAAAAATACACCATTAAGATCAACCTTTAAAAGCCGGGCATGGTGGCACATTTCTTTAATTCCAGCACTCAGGAGGCAGAGGTAGGAGGACTGCCATGAGTTCGAGGCCACTCTGAGACTACATAGTGAATTCCAGGTCAGCCTGGGCTAGAGCGAGACCCTACTTAACCCCCCCCAAAAAAAATCAACCTTTAAAACAAATCACATTGAGTGCATATTGACTAAGTCCATGAAATGCCCCATCCATAGATGTTGCTTAGTCTGGCAATTTAAGACCACTTTCTCCAAGGGGAATTAGGGTCACATAGGAGTTCTAAACCTTTCCCTCTTCTCCCTCCCCACTCAGAAGGAGTAGTAAGATATTTCAGCAAACTCCCTATAGCTGCCGTTATCCTCCTGGGATGTACCTGCACTTTCAGGCTACAGTCCAAATTGGTGAAGAACTGTAGTACTGGGATACAAGCTTGGATTCTTCATGCTCACCAGGAGATTTTGGTCCCCAGAAGATGATGAGAAACATTTTTCCAAATCAGTGATTCCTAAACTTGAATGAGCATCAGAACCTTCCAGAGGGTTAGGTTAAAGCCCCAAATTTCTGAGTCATTGGGTCTGGGAGGCACTCAAGAACTGTTACTCAAACCAACTCCCATGTGCAGCTGATTCTGTTTGGAAAACATGGTCAGAGTCACTGTTCTAAAGCCACAGTAATGGAAGTGAGGTTGGGGACCTCTGCCCCAGCGGATACAGCTGAATCATCATTATCATGTACCAGGTATTGTGTAGGCAGCAACTTTTATCAGAATGCCTGCTTTAGGCAGGACAGGCATTCTCTGAGTTCACCACTGTGTCACTTGTGGCCTAACACATCTATATAATGAGGCCATTGAAAACAATAGGCTTTATCACCCCTGGCACAGACAGTTGTCATCAAGATCTACGAGTAGTCTCAAGGAATCTTCCATTCTAGTCTTGCTCCCTCTCCACTAAATTCCATAAACACCTATGGTTTTACTGGGTGTGATGACTCTCACCTTTAATTCCAGCATGTGGGAAGCTGAAGCAGGGGGACTGCTAAGCTCAAGACCCGTCGGGACTATTACAGTAAGATTCTATCACTCACACACACACACACACACACACACACACACACACACAGAGAGAGAGAGAGAGAGAGAGAGAGAGAGAGAGAGAGAGAGAGAGAGAGAGAGAGAGAAACAAAGATAGCATCCTATCAAATCTGATTTAAAAGATAGCAAGGAAAAGTAAAGAAATACATTAGTTCAAGTGGGCATCATGCCAGGAACTTTTTAAAAAAAATTTTTCCAGTCTGAACTGACTCTGTTTTTTCTTTTTTTTAATATTTTATTTATTCATTTTTCAAGCACAGAGAGAGAGACAGAGAGAGATAGAGAGACAGAGAGAGTGCAAGCACACCAGGGCCACCACCTTGTGGGTCTGGCTTATGTGGGTACTGGGGAATTGAACTGGGGGCCTTAGGCACTGGAGGCAAGTACCTTAACCGCTGAGCCATCTCTCCAGCCCCATGCCAGGAACTTTAAAGGCAGGATTTCAGTTAAGCCTTCAACTCCCCAAAGAGGCAAGTATGAGGAAAGAGGTGGATGTGATTCTAATCCTACTGTGGAGGTCAGAACCTCTGCCTTCTACAGATCACAGCTACTAAGTGGCAGCCACCTCCTTGACTCACTTAGTCTAGAAGGTCATGTAAACTAGGAGTACAGGCCCCATTAGCAAGAAAGAATTTATTTAGTGAAATGTAAAAATGATTTTCAGAAATTTAAGCACACCTCTACAGAACAAGGGCACTCTGGTTTATGAATAATTCATAAGAGCCCTCATCATTGAGACATGCACCGAGGAAGATGCTGAAGACTCAGGTCACACTTTCTAAGCCTGCTAACCAGCCACGAACCTTTCTCTCAGCTGTGCTTCATCCTGTCTTTTCCTGGCCTCCCTAGGACCTGTGCTGGTCCCTCTAAATCCTCTCACCCTCCTGCCCTGCAACCCCAGCTCTGTGTCTCTTGGTTTGGTAATTTCAAAAGTAAGCTATTGTGTGATAATTTCAGTTCAACTGATCTCTGGACTATCTCCGATTACCCACTGTCATGAAGGTAACATCCTTTCCTGGGAATGTTCCACAACCTAAGAGAGTCCATATCCACCTTGACTGTTAAGAACTGAAAGTTCAGAGTGGGCACTAAGTCCCAGAAGGTCAAGATCATTTGGATCTGATGACTCTTGTACACTGGGTCTCATGAAGGGTAACAAGAAGGACAGAATAGGTTCCACTACACCGGTACCTGGGGCAGGTCATACGAGGGCAGTGCACTGTTACAAAGGCCATACTCAGACTAAGATCTGACAATGGAAATCCTGTACCCAATGGATGCTAAGAGCAGCAGAAATGTTAGAATAGAGAAGCATGTCAAAAAACTATGAAAAACCTTAGATTTATTCCAGGGTAAAAGGAAAGGTGTGTGTGGTGGTGGTGGTGGAAGGGAGGGGATCAGACCATCTGTTGTCCCTAGACATCTGAAGAAGCGCAGTTAGAATTTGGTGCTGTTATAGAACACAAGGAGAACAGAACAGTTCCCAACCTCAGAAACACTGAAGTCAAGGCTGGAGATGCAGCAGGAGGAACATCGGAGGACACAGAAGCAGAGGGCTGGAGTAGAAGCCCTCTATCAGTGCCTCACAATTCCTGGCACATTCTTTCTTTCATTGTCAGGCCCCTCATTCCTACTTCTGGAGTGAATACTGTGCCATACAGAAGCGATGCTTTTCACCTGAAGATGCATTTAAAAACCAAACAATGCCTTCTGCTTCAGAAAAGAGTTATCCATGCAGCTTTGAAATGTCCAGGCATGCAAACAGGCACACAAAAGTGCACTCAGAAGCAGGTGGCTTCACAAATGTATATAGGAAAGCTTCCTCGTCAAAAAGTCTGCATTCAGGGGCTGGGGAGATGGCCCAGTGAATAGAATACCACTGTGCAAGTGTCAGGATGCTCAGAACCCACATAAAGCTTGGCATCACAGCATGAGGACCTGTAATCCCGGGGTGCCTGTGGCGGGTGAAGACAGGAGAATTTCAAGAAGCTCACAGACCCGCTAACTTGGCCAGTGTAGCAGTTAACAATGACAGATCCTGTTTCAAACAAGGTAGGTGAGAACAGACACCCAAGGTAGCATTCTGACCTCAACAAATGAACACGCATACACATATACACATATGTCATAGATACACACACACAAAATTCTGCATTCAAGGTAAACTTCCTCAGGTGAAAAGCAATGGTTTAAATTACTTGTAAACCATCAGAAAAGGCTGTGACTCACCACACATACAGTTTGTGAAAATCTGGGTTGTGTCTTACTTCATTGTCATGAAGAAACAAAGCTGAGGTTCACTGAAGGAAAGGATAAATGGGGGGTGGAGGTTGCTATGCTGATTAAATAGTTACTACACAGATTTCCCATAAAACTCAATTAAATTGCCTTGGGAATAAATTTCCTTTAAGAAGAAGCTGGTTATTTTTAACAAGTCTTTCCAAATAATGAAATAGCACCGTCAAGGTTCATAAAGATATCTGTGATTCTTCTACTCAGCTGAGCACAAGCAAGGTTGTGAACAGTCCAAAGATGGCACCCGGCTTCTCTTTCCGTGTCTCCCATCTTTTCTGTTCCACTCCTCTTTTCTTCTACAGCAGGAGTGGTTCAGGACCTGGGTTCAGATCCACAGTTTCCATGTAAAATGCTGGGCACGGAAGTGCACACCTGTAATGCCAGCACGGGAGACGCTGACTCAGGAAGATACTTAGGACTTGCTGGCTGCCAGATTAGCCAAATCAGTGAGCTCTAGGTGCAAGAGACCTTGTCTCATAGAATCAGGTGGAGTGTGATTGAGGAAGACATCCAGCCTTCACCTCTGGCCTACACATGCACACATGCACACACACACACTCATATATGCCCACAAACATGTATCTACACACACAAAATTATAAATACATAAAATCACCCTCTGGGATCTAAAGGTGCCTAAGTGATGGCTTTTTGGAGAATCGGAAGCGACTGTGGAGGGAAGCAGTCAGAGAAAAGAGGAAACCACCAGAGTAATCCCCATAACTTTGATTTAAAAATAAGTATTGAAAGAATTTTAAAATTAACTTTAAAAATTACTTTTATGACACTGCACAACAAAACTAACCAACATGGGCCCGGGGAGATGGCTGAGTGGTTAAAGGCACTTGCTTGCAAAGCCTTCTGGCCTGGGTTCAATTCCCTAGCACCTATGTGAAGCCAGATGCATCAGTGGCAGATGTATCTGGAACTTGTTTGTAGTGGCAAGAGGCCCTGATGTGCCCATACTCTCCCCCTCCCTACTTCTTTCTCTATCTCTCTTTGCTGGCAAATAAATAAATAAATAAGAATATTAAAACGACAGAACAAAAAACAAAAATCTGTTGCATCTGTGAATAGAACCATGTACCCTCTCAACCTGGGAATATTGATCTGAAATAGCAAACAATAAGAGAAGAAATAAACCTGGAAAAAAGATGAGACATACTGGAAATGTTAGGTAAATATCATGGGGATGCCAAGTAGCCCCTAACCTTAGCAAAGGGATTAAATAGAATTAAGAACAATTTGTTTTAAAGCTCTGTCTGTTCTGGTGAGTCTCATGTGATCAGGGTTCCAGGTAGAATGGATCTGCTGGTGGCTCAGAGCAGGGTGTAAAGGCAAGAGAAATTAGAACTAAGTTCTTCAAGTTCAACTGACTTTTTTGGTTTTTATTTTACTAACATCGACCTCCTCTCAGAAGTGGACAATTCAAAATTTATACCTCATAGAAAAGGAACATCAAAACATTCCTATGGCTCTAAACTGATACTAGTTCTATAAAATGCAGTGCGGAAGAAAATTCTCTTAATATTACCATAATCACATTTCAGAGTATGAAAATGTGCTGTGGAGAATGGAGACATGAGTGAGGGAAGAGAAGTGGGAAGGGTGAGACATCAACCATATCTGTCTTGTCCTGTTTCCTTGTCACAAGATAGTCACAGTTGAAGAACAAATAGCAAAATGATGTTAAATTTGAATAGTGGGAAACATATGAGTACTATTTGCATTTTCTTTTACAAATAGTCAAAATATTCATAATAGCCAGACGTGATGATGGCCACACCTTTAATCCCAGCACTTGGGAGGCAGAGGTAGGAAGATACATGAGAGTTCAAGGTCACCTTGAGACTACATAATGAATTCTCAGTTAGTCTGGGCTAGACCAAAACATACATATACATATACATATACATATATATATATTCATAATAAAGACTTTGGTTTTGAAAATCTACACTGCATTGCTTTAAAGCCCAATTAAACCAGTATCTAACTATAGAAAACTCAAGTAGGGTTAATTACTTCAGGACTTTATCTTTAAATATCATTGAGTAATACAATAATATAAAATCCAAAGTGGTTGTTGCCAGAAATCCAAATGGATGCTTTAATTTGCTTATAACTTTCATGCTGATCCCATAGGCTTTCCTTCTGCTCTAGGCCAGTATGTAAAGGAGAGCTGAAATACATCTTCAACAATGGAGGAAGGAAAATATTAAAGAAGACCTTTAGAGATCAGTTTTCCTATTACAATTTCTGTCATCCACTAGATGCCTCTGCTCCTTTCAGATAAGGAGTATTACCAGGAACAATTCAGTCTTCCACAAATGACTCTTCTGCACAGCCTCAGTGCATGCATGTGTACTCCTCACCAAACCACTCTGAACACATTATAAACCCAGCCTGTCTGTCTGCAGAAGAGTTATATATACACCCTCCACAGAAAACATCCTCTCACCTGCCCAAAGAAGATATATATCCTCCATCTGTGGGAAATACTCCCTCCCATCTGTGGACGATACTCCCCTCTGTGAAGATACCCCTGCCCTCTGTGGAAGACACCTCTCCACCCATTTGGGAAAGAGTTATTCTCCCTCACACACTCACCTGTTTGTGGAAGAGTTATAGTCCCTTCACCCATCTTTGGAAGAGTTATATCCCTCCCACCCATCCATGGGAGAGCTACATCCCTGCCCCATCCATTTGCAGAAGAGCATGTGTCCCTTCCAAGTACCATCTCCTAGTCAATGACTGTGTTTTCTCTTTGGCACCTAATATGAAGACACTTCGGTGGCTTCTTGCTCTGTCAGATAAAACCCAGAGGAGGCTGATGGCACAAGTACTTATTCTTCATGTGTCAATCTGGTGTGGGTCCCCCTCTCTGGGGGCCAACATGGGGAGGACTAGCAAGAAAACCTTACTAGGAAGCACAGCTGGCCCACAAAAGATCCATCCTTCGGAGCGTGGGCACCTAGGAAAGTCCCTTGCAGGGCCTTGCTTAGCACACTCAAACAACTCTGTCTCTCCAGAGACTCCAGCCCAGCCTTAAAGCCTGGTACCCCAGGCCTGGTGGTCTTCATTGGCACAGAGGCTGACTCAGTGGGTGAGAAAATACATACATAGGATGCAGCATAGAAGATGGACCAGGCCTGGTTCCAGCGCAATCATCTACATTAAATGATGCTCTTAGAAAGGAAAGTTCACCTCTAGGAACTTCACCTTCATCCAGTTCTCTACCTGGACGACTGAAGAGGCTCTGCCTCCCTGCTGGCCTGGCATACAGAGCAGTGGTCTGAGGACAAGTGTCAGCTGTCAGTCAGGTGCCTCCCAACCCTGAGGTCCTTCTCTGCTCTTGGCCAGAGCTCCCAAGGAACAACTACTAGCCCGCATTCTAGGCTCTGAACTCATCTGACCTCTTAGGCTTCAGAAGTTGGTTCACAATTTGGCTCTAATAAAAAACAATTCTTTATGACAACTTCCATAAATGTAGACAATATACTATGATCATAATCCCCTCCCACAATTCCCCTTTCCCCCCTCCAACTCCTTCCTCCACCGAATCCCTCTTTCTTTCCCACCAGTCTCTCTTCTATTTTGATGTCATCATTTCACATTTTTCCAAGGCCCTGTTTGTACGAACTGCTCTGAGCCCTCTGGATCGCGCAGACACCCTACTGAAGGAACCTCCTTCCTGACACTGAAGCATTACTGATTCCCACACTTCTTCCAAAAGAAATAGATAGCTGATTAATAAAAAGAAATCAAAGATCCCCAAAGATGAGGAAGGGGGAGTATTCTTCTTTCTTTTCCTTCCTGCGATGAAGCCAGGAAGTTTCTAGTATCCTATGTGGATGATAACTTGTTCTTCTTTCAAAGATTTCTGCCAATGAAGATTCAGTAACATTTCTTGTTTTGATGCATGCACACATTGAGCCACATTTTCACCTGATTTCCAGGTGCTGAGGTACACAGACACTATGGCACTGGGTCTGGCACAGTGTCAGATCAAGATTGGTAACCCAAGTCAGTTCAGTGTGAAGCACTTTAGTTATAAGTTGAGTAATATCCAAAATCTGAAATGTTTCAAATTTAGTAACTTTTTGGAAACCAAATGTGACACTCAAATAGTTTGGGCTTTTGAAGTGTATACCAGATTTAAGATAAAAGGTACTCAACCAATAAAATCTATGCAAATATTCAAAATCATAACACTTTTGAACCTGAAACACACCTGGATCTAAGCATAAGAGACATCCTTCCCACACAATTATTTTTCCAAGGTAGGGTCTCATTCTAGCCCAGGCTGACCTGGAACTTACTCTGTAGCCCCAGGCTGGCCTGGAATTCACAGTAATTCTTCTACCTCTGCTGACTGAGTGCTGAGATTAAAAGTATGGGCCACCATGCTTAGCTTCCTGCCTAGACCATCAGAATTAGGACAATATTAAAACCCACCAGGCACATCTCTTCCCTGGTTTCTATGTGTTTCTCTATAAATAATTTCACCAAGGAATGAAATAAATATCTATGTCAGTAGGACATGATGTCAGCCTCCACACCAAGAAAGGCAGCATTTATAAATGGCAGGAGACAGGGAGGGAGAGGAAAGCAGGAGGAAGAACAGAAATGGGATTATGGACAAGGGAGGCCAACATCACAGTAAGTATGCATAGAGTCTCACTAAGTTTAATGTCTCCTAGCAGAACACTTCTTAGGAGAGCATTCTGAAGAGCCAACCAAGGATTTCAGGAACCTCTGAAATAGAAGAACGATTTCAAATTCCCCGAGGCATAGGTGATGACTCTGACTGACAGGGTAACGGGCCCACCAGCTCCAGGAGCAAGCTCGAACAACTGCCTCCCATGGGTGTGTTATTCCCACACTCACAGGCTGATCTCCTGAAGAGAGTTTCATACTTCTATAGATAATTCCTCATGATTTTCAGGCCTGTCTCCCGAAACTTCTTCCTCCACACACTGGTTGATCCCAGTGGAACCTCTGGAGAAACTCTTCAGCTGTCTCAACCATCCACTTCTAAAGATGGTAAACACACCACCACAAGTTATAGGCAACAAACCCCCTTGTCACCAGATAAATATGGATCGTGATGATGGACAAGCTCTGTGTGACTTGAGAGAGTTAATTCTTGCTAAAGTAACGTTTTCTAAAACGCTGAGCATGGGACTCATGAAAACAGAATAAACATGTGTAAAGATTTATAAAACTCAATAATAAAGAGCCTGGCAGGATGTCTATTGGATTTTCAAGAAGGATTTTTGTGGAGGGTTATTCGGTTAGCTCGGAAGCTAGAATGTCAGTGGGCATCATAACACGCAGGTTTAGCTTTCCTACCGCACCAGGCAGGAGTCCACATACTGACCTTCCCATTCTGGCTGTCAGTTTTAGTGAACATGTAACAACAACAAAGTCAAACACGAGATAATTAGGGAGATTTAAAACACTGTAAAAAGACACTGAAATGAAGCTGGCTGTGGTGGTGTACACCTTTAATCCCACACTGGGGAGGCAGAGGTGGGAGGATTGCCATGAGTTTGAGGTCTCCTTGAGACTACACTGTGAATTCCAGGTCAACCTTGGCTAGAGTGAAACCCTACCTTGAGAAGCCAAAACAAACAAACAAACAAATGAAGACAGAAGTTGGAACCAATATTTAGTTCTGGAAGAGAAAAGAACCCACGGAAGAAAGGGGCAAAGGCCCCCTTGCTGTGTTGTCCTTTGGAACTTGGTTCTATCTGTTCAGTCTGGGTAATGGTGGCAGTATGGTAATCCTGTCATAACCATATTGTTACCATAAAAAAAAAACACCGTCATTTGGAAGAATGCATTTCCACCACATGGACAACGCAGATCATCTGACAGTGACAAAAGCCAGGGGAGACTAGTGTCTCTGGTAATCCTCCTGTAAGAAAATTCTCGAAGACAGCTGAGTCCTAGGGACGGTATCCAAAGAGAAGCCAAAGCCATTCCATACAGACAACATTAATTTTAGATGGCTTCTCTTATCCACGTCAGTTCTGTTTTTCCTCTCCTTTGACACTCATTGTTTGAATTTTGTAAAGGTTGAGGGTGAAAAGAAATTTTGCTTTCATTTTCAAAAGACAAAAAAGGTATTTTAAACTGGAGTCCTCTTCTGAGACACTTATGATGTTTCAGAAAAGAACTGTACTTGCAATATCATGGAAATGCTCCCGTTATTGATTTTAACGCAAGAAAGACAGAGGCTTCTCACTGTCCCCTCATCTATGCTCTGCTGAAACTCCATCCCCAACACTAGAGCCGCAAAACGGCGATATTAAGCCTCTTCACCTACATGAAGGAAAGGTAAAATGCTGCACAAGATTTATAAAAACAAAGGTGCTAAGCTGGGCCCTGGAGAATCTTTTAGCTGTGGTTAGGACATCAGCCTGACTTAAGTGGAAACATCATGGATGATACGGGATTCAACTCAGATGCTCAATTACAAGCAGTTCCTGGGCATATAAACACATGCATACCGAGAGAGAAAACTCTTTGGCTCTTTTGGATGCTGGAGCTGAACCAACAGGCTCTAGGTGTGTATGCCAGCGCTGCGTGCTTGATTATGGCAAACAGGCTTGGTAGTTCTCACTGGGCTGCCCTGCTTCCCGTCTCAGCAGCTCTGAGCAGGCTGCCTTTCTACTCTGGTAGGAGTAAAGAGCACTGGGGACTTGGGAGCTTGAAAACAGTAGAAAATACGTCGAAATGGACACGTGGAAACCTTCTGTTAGAGTAAACAATTTTCACGAGATTGGACATTCCTCTTCGGTGAAATGTGAAATGGTATTTCCTGTATTGTCATTTAAGCAGCCTAGCAAAATGTCTGGAAGAAGTACATCAGGGGCAGCAGCATGGAAGTTCAGACAAACTCCTGGTACCCTGGAGATGAAGTCAGACTAAGGGCTGGCAGTATCCCCACGCCCTCTGGTTCTTCAGTCTCACAGGTAGGGGTGCCCAGGATGGTGGGTGTGTGCTCCTGCCAATGCTGGCCAACCGTTGGAGAGATGGCTCAGAGGTTAAGGCACTTGCCTCCAATGCTGGCCAATCGCCACCTGTGCTTCTAAGAAGCAGCACTGAGGGAAGATGGGCCAGGTACCACAGTGGCCCTCGGAAGGACTAGAAACTCCTTGTGATTTGCACTTCAGTGTGTTTTATCAAATCTGCCTCTGATTGTACATGGGGATGTCAGGGAGTTTATTTCCAGTTAAATAGGAAAGCCATACCTCCAAATCTCTACTAGCTCCTGAGTCTGGGTGCTATTTCTGGGTGAATAAGCAGAGCAGTGGCTCTTTAGGACGTCAGGTCTCCAGCCAGGTCTCCCATCCTCTCTGCCCTCTGTAAGGCCCAGCAATGGCTCAAAGCCTAAGCCCAGGGTGAGTATTTCTTTGACCTCAGTTTGTTACATTTAAGACCAGAAACATGCTCTTCTTAAAGGCCCTCCTCCCTGCAGGCTCCACTTGGACCCGCTCCCCATCCCGGGAAGCCTTCCAGCACAGTGGGAATGGGGCCTTTGGGAGGACAACAGCTGTGGTGGTGGCTTCTCCAAGGGCAAGGAATTCTAGGCCCACATCTGTCCATCTTTGGTCTGACTATCGGAGGAACCAGAAGAGAGAGCGTGTGCACTTTGCTGCACTCAGCACCCTGGATCTGCACGTGAGCTTCTGTCTCCCCCCAGCCAACCCCCAGCTTTTTGCATGCATCTCCAGCAAATTGGTTATCCATCTGAAGAGCTCTGTGCCTGTGTCACCCCGCTCCTCCTGGGTGTGCCTGCAGCCACCTCACAGCGAGCACTGTGACCTGGACCTACGGAGGCCACATTGTTCCCATGCGTACTCTGTTTATGGCGTCTAGGGTTTGGGAAAATGCATTTAGTCACCTAATTTAATCACTCACACTGGAGCCCCTTGCGCTCTAGCTGAAAAAAAAAAAAAAAGAAATACTTTCTGATGATTTTCTAAACCCCCAACACAGATGCCATGTCTGCAGAGAAAAGGGTCAGTTTGCTCCTGGGTGTCTGAGCATGTCAGCCTGAAGCCGCGGAACTCTTCAGCCATCTGTCTGGGGACGCATATCAGATCTCTTGGAATCCAGCAGCAGCGTCTGAGCTTAGATGCCACTCCAGGCTAGATATTCAGGGGGCCTCATGACTACTAGATCCCTTGGGTAAGAAAATGCAGGCACTATCTAATTATTGACAATAAATATGTTTTTTAAAAAGAAACTATAGAAAATGGGACAGACTCTCTGATGTCTTTTTCTGTCTGCTTGCCTTCTGTGTATAGGAAGGCTACTGATTTTTGTGTGTTAATTTTGTATCCTGCCACCTTGCTGAAGGCATTAATCACCTTCAAGAGGTTACTGATACTATTCTTGGGGAAGTGGGGAATTCGGGATAACAACGCATGGTTTGCCCACTAAATAATGTAACTCATTATGGATAATAAATATTTAAAAAAAACATTAAAAATAAATAAATAAATAAATAAATTAAAAAAAAGAAACTGTAGGAACTAATACACAGTAGTATTCTTACTTTATGATCTGTGGCCACCATACTGTTAGCTACATGGCAAGATGAGGTAAAATCTGACTGTAATGCCACCAGCTGTCCTGCCATGCAATCAGAGGCACCTGCGCCTCTCTGCACTGTCACCTGAAAGCTCCCACAGCCTCACTTCTATGCAAAGCCACGAATCCTGCAAGTTTTCACTTGAAAATGACATTTTCTTTATATACTCAAAATTTAAACCTATTTTCCCAGAGGAAAAGGAATTGGGATTATGAATGCCCCAAACCAAGAGGGAAGTGGGATCTAAAGAAGCAATGAGGCTGGGAACGTGCTTGCTGTACACACATGAAGACCTGTGTTTCATCTCCAGAACACACATAAAACATGGTCAGTCTCATGGTGCTTGCTGCTAATATAAGCACCGGGAGGCAGAGACAACAGGCTCCTAGGCCTTACTGGCCAACCAGTCCCGCCTATGTGGTGAGCTCCAGGCAGTCAGTGCCTGAAGAGAGACACCCATGTCTGTCTTTTGGTCTTCACAGACAGGTATACCTATGTGTACCCACACACACACAAACATGCACATGCACACACAAAGATGAAATGGTAGCAACAGGGGAAAAGACAATTGTTTAAAAAGAAATGGGGGGGAAAAAGAAAAGAAAAACACCAGCATTTGAAATTTTGAAAAGAGGCAGGGAAATGAGGAAAGAGAAAAAGAGAAAAGGAAAGAATGCAGGAGATCAATGCATTCATAAAGCATTTTTCCCTTCCAAATTTTTAATATGGGCTTGAGAGCAAGCTGTCACTCACAATCAGCTCACACAGTATAAATTGGTCACTGCCCACACTGCTTAAATTGGTTGAGCAAATGTTCACTGCCCAGTTGGAATGTGACAACAGTGACCCAACACAGAAAGTGTCAGGCTGCAGGGCGAGCCCTCCCTTAGGACAAGGGAGACCAAATAGCCGCTTGTCTAGAGACATACACAGGTTCACCTTCAACCTCTTGCCTTAAACCTTTTGAGTTAATGCTTCCCTTTGCCCAATTCAAACCCCAATAACTGACCCACGATAACATTAGAGTGGACTGCAGAAGCATGTGACTATACTATATGCCTGAAAATGATGGTAAATGGCAGCATGAAACAGGGTATATACATCAAACAATAAATAGGTTTTTAAAAAAGAAACTGCGCTGGGCGTGGTGGCATACGCCTTTAATCCCAGCACTCAGGAGGCAGAGGTAGGAGGATTGCCATGAGTTCAAGGCCACTCTGAGACTACATAGTGAATTCCAGGTCAGACTGGACTAGAGCAAGACTCTACCTTGAAAAACCAAAAAAAAAAAAAAAAAAAAAAAGAAAAGAAAAAGAAACTGCAAGTACTAATACACAGTGGTATTTACTTTATGATCTGTGGCTGCCATACTGTTAGCTACATGGCAAGAAGAGGTAAAAATCTGGCTGCAATGCCACCAGCTGTCCTGCCATGCAATCAGGGGCACCTGCACCTCTCTGCACTGTCACCTGAAAGCATGTCCACAGCACCAGCTCCCACAGCCTCACTTCTATGCACAGCCATGAATCCTGCAATTTTTCACTCGAAAATGACATTTTTTTAATACTGCATGTGGTATGTGGAATGGGATAGTGAGGACCAAGGCTAGTTTTGAGAGAGTGTGGATATGGGTGAGGCTATATCACTTTACTAGACGTAATTTCAGTGGAGATTGCAGGTTACATTACTTTCTAGATGGCCTTTTACAGCTCAACATTTAGACAAGCTCCCCAAAGACTCCCTCCCCGCCTGTTACACTTTTCCTGCCATTTCTCATAGGAGGATTGCTTTCAGGAAGAGTTCCTGTTTTTCACCTGACCCCTAGTCAGTGACAAACATTTTTTAGGAACGACTTGACTAAAAACAAAGAAACATATGGCAAAGTTCCACCCAAGAACTATGACATCTTCAAACGCTTTGATCAGTCCCAATGGAGCAATTCAGAAGGACAGGGAGGGCTGTAGGAACAAACAAGCATGAGAGAGAATTAGGCTTATAAATAAAAAAGATATGGAAATGGAACCTATCCAGTAATTACAAGTAGCAGGATCTATAACAATGCATCAGCTCAGGGAAATAAACAGCCATACAGGAGATCTGCTATAACACATGACAAAGAGCTTGAGCTACAATGTATCAAGTAAAATATAGGATAATCTCCCCTGTCCTGGTAGTAAAATGATCAACATCTAGATGGAATCAGAGCACAGAAACAGGCAGCCCATTGTAAGGTAACCCAGAACTGATTTTTCTCCTTTCCTTATTACTACTATGCTAATAGGTGTGCAACACACAAGAAATTGCGAGAAAAATTAAAGAAAAAAGGGGAAACCAGCCATAGCTTTTAGAGGTATTTCCAATCAATATCAGACAACTGTGGTGAGTTAGGAGAAAGAGCTGCTATAACCGTTAAAGACGCTTAGGAAGAACCTTGGCAGTCACTCCATGGAGAAGTGGACACTACGCAGACATGGGCATAGCTGGTATGTTTCAAACCAGGTAAACAGTGTAAGAGTTCTCAGTGGAATTGAAATTAAGAGTCTCAATGAGTCACAGGCCACCTTTCCCATTAGATTCTCTCATAGACAGAGGACTGTGGGCTGAGTAAACAGATGTTATTTTCTCTGTCCTTTCAGGAAACTTGCTCGTATGTGACTCCAGATATGTAAGTCTGTGGTAACGGCTGCCAGAGAGAGTCCCGTGTCAAGCAAGAAACAGGTAATTTCAGACACCAGAAGCACAGGAAGTACAGAAGGCGGGGGGGGGGGGGGGGGGGGGGGGATGGTGCTGATTTCCACCGTCCTCAAACTTCAGAGCTAATTAAACTCTTCCCTTTCCAATTGGGAGCACAGATAATTAGTGATATTCAAGTTACAGCACAATGATTTAGAATGTGTTCCAGGAATCTCAAGCAGAATTAAATCTTAGAAAATAAAAAAGGTGACCTTTTAATGATAAATTACATTAAAAAATACAAAAACAAACCGCACATGAATTTTATTCCCTTTATTATGTGTTCTATTTCATTCTGTCACTGTGCGGATGGGACATGACTGTGACACTTTTTAGGATGTCCTGCTGATGAGTGACTGTTTCAGCTTCAGTTCAGTTTCACCAGAACTCATGTAAGCTGGGCGTGGTTATGCAGGTCTGTGACAACAGTGGGCACAGACAGACCAGAGAAATTGTTGGAACTAACTGACCAAAACTGGCAGCTCAGAATCGAGGGAGAGATCCCATCTCGAGGAACCGCACAGGTGATGATAGATGAGGACGCTGGAAGCTCTCCTCTGGCTCTGCATGCAATGCATAGCCTGTGCATCAACACACGTGTGTACACACAACACACCGTACCACAAACACTACACACACACACACACACACACACACACACACACACACACACACACACACACACACTCCAGTCTAACCATAAGAAAATCTCAAACCCAAATTGAAGACTACTTTCAAAATTTCTGACTCAGTTTTGCTAGAAATAGACAACAGACATGAACCTCCATGGGAAGCCGCTGGCATGCCCAGGGGGCATGGACCGCCTGCCTCCTCATCCTGAGACCCAGCTGGAAGCCACTGGCCTCTGCTGTGAAGAAGGATGCCTGCCTCACGCCTCAGGCTCAGAGGCAGAGGGTTCACCAAGCTGCCCTCTCAGTGGGTCCCAGAGGCAGACCTGCCACAGCCGAAGTGCCCTCTATAAGCAGGGCTCTTGACACATAGGAATCTAGTCACATAAACAAGGGGCTAGTTAATGCTAAAGGAAACAGAATTCCACGCAAAGGTTGCTATACCTACAGCAAAAGACCACATTGCACATAGGAGAAAATATGATCCCAGCACCCATATAAAAAGGCTGGGTGTGGTGACCCAGGCCTGTAATCCCAGTGCTGGGGAGGCAGAGACACGGATGCCTGGGGCTCCCCTGCTAGCAAGTCCAGCCAGATTAATGAGCTCTAGGTTTAGCAAGAGACCCTGTGTTGTGGTCAGCTTTCTAGTTGCTGCACAGAAAGAACCCAAGCAAAAGCGGCTATGGAGGAATGGGTTTATTTGGCTTACGGACTCAAGGGGAGACTCCATCCTGGCAGGGAAAACGATGGCATGAGCAGAGGGCTGGACATCACCTCCGCCACAGCACTGGAAATAGAGGCAGGAAGGTGTGCCAAATACTAGCAAGGGGAAGCTGGCTTATAACCCCATAAGCCCGCCCCCAACAACACAGCTTCATCGAGGTTGTAAAACCCAAACTGCCATCAGCTGAGGATCGATCTATCAGAACACATTCATTTGTTTGTGGGGGACACCTGGATCAAACCATGACACCCTGTCTCAAAGAATAAATGGGGCTTGAAAGATGGCTCAGCAAACAAAGGTGCTGGTTGGCAAAAGCTGCCTGCCTGGGTTTTTCTGTTGTTGTTGTTGTTTGTTTTTTCTTTTATATTTTCTTCATTCCCCAGTACCCATGTAAAGCCAGATGCACAAAGTGGCACGTGCATCTGGAGTTTGTTTGCAGCAGCAGGAGACTCTGGCCTACACATACATGTATTCTCTCTTCTCTCCTCACAAATAAATAAAAATCTTTTTTAAAAGAATAAGGTGGAGAGCAATCAAATAAGAATTCCTATGTCCAACTCTGACCTCCACATGCTAACGCCCCCCCCCCCAACAAATGTGTGTCCACACACACATGAAGATGATGCATACACACGTGCATATGCCACAGTGCCTGCCAAGGTACAGAACACAGGCTCGGTACTTTGAGCAGTGACCCTGGAGGCCATGGTAAACAAGCACTAGTGGTCATGGCCTCCATTTACTGCCATGAAGAAGGCTTAACATGTGAGTGAGGTAGGCATTGGACACGGCAGTCACAGCAAAGGGAAATTTGTTATTCTCCGAGTGCAGGCTGGAGCAGGTATTTCTGTCAAGCATTCTAACAAGTCCTACTTTCTCCTTCTCAATGAGCCCCAGTTCCTACATAAACAGGAGCAAATCAGCAAGAGCTGGTGTTTTTGATTCACCCGAATTGGCTCACTAGGCTTGCAGGGATGGGAGGAAGTAGGAAAGGGTTTTCTGCCAGCATCCCACTGCTCTGCTCTAAAGCCAGAAGTCTGCCCAGAAATCCGCAGAGATGCTGCCTCCTGGTGGCAGTGTGAAGAATGAGACCCGCTGGGGAAGACAGATCAGTTTCCACTCTTGGCAGTATGGCTGCTTTGGCTAAGAAAGCCTCTTACACATGGATGTGCTCCCTGCACTGCAAAGCCAGTAGGGAAGTGCCAAGTGATCACTCCAACGTTCCCACAGACAGGCTGAAACACAGTCAGAAGACAGGTCTTGGGCAGGAAGGCAGGAACAGGTTGTCAGCCATCCCTCTATGCTTTTTGGACCGCATGCAGCTTTTTTCCACAAGCTCTTTCCATTGGATTCCCCGAGTTCTCTTAATGCTTTGCTCCAGAGATGAAGTTGGCTCAGTGAAGAAAAACCTCCAAACAAACAGACAGTAATAACAAAAGCCAACATGGTCTGTGTCCCAGAGCCTGTACTGGATTCAAGACAGAGAGCAAACCATCATCTTCACTCAGGAGTTGTAAGAGAAGATCCAGGATGCCTAGGCCAGGCTCTGGATTTTGATAGCAAACATACAAAGCCCTTTAGCTCCTGGCACGCACGGTGGTCCCTGAGGGGGCTCCTCTTTGGGAGGGCGAGCACCCCAAAGCTACACTAAGCAAAGACCGAGATAACTATAGGAAAAGGGATCCATGTAAACACACTATATCAACGAACACACTGTGATCAAGGCAAAAGTTCAGGAAGGACCATCGTTAAGACTCTCCAATAACCACATAACCAGATGCACAAAGTGGCACATGTGTCTGGAGTTCGTTTACCCTGGCAACCCATATACACTCACTCTCTCTGCTCATAAATAAATAAATAATAAAATCTACTGAAAAAAAAGAAAGAACCTTCCTGATAGATGAATTAAAGAGCTGAGGCTGCTGAAGAGGGAAAGCATATATACACAAAATTAGGCTGAGGAGGAGAAAGGCCAATGTTTGCTTTTTAGTGGCAAAATACATGAAAAATCTGATTACTAAAAATACCAAGCATTCTGCCATCATCCTCAGTGAACAAAATTATGTTGATGATTAATATAATTCCTGGTTTAAAAAATGAAGAGAATTGTTCTGAATGTTTATATCTCATTAATTAAAGTGTGGTAAAGTAAGCAAAATACCATCCATGTGTATCCTTCTTTATAATGAGAACTTAGGGGCTCAGTTGTTAAAGGATATAGCTTGCAAAACCTGTGGCCCAGGTTCAATTCCCCAGCACTCACACAGCCGGGTGAAAAGTCATGCAATACCCCTATGATCCCAATGTGTTGACTATTTCACTTAAGGAATAGCCCATTTATGCAGAATTAAAAATTCATATCAAGCAAACACTCCAAAGTGACTAGAAAGTGCTTTTTAAAAAACTGATTCTTCAAGGGAACCCTTTGAATACTAAGTTTCTGGAAGTTTGTATCTTACCCAAAGTGGAGGATCTGAACAACTCTGGTTAGTCAGTGCTGAGAGGTCTTCTCAGTCTAATATTTTATTTTATTTTATGTCAAGAAGCTCCAGAGCTTTAAAAAAAATAGTCCTCAAAATCTTGTTTCCAAGGTAGGTAATTATAGTCATTTGCAAATGCTTCAGAAGTTGTGAAGTATATGCATAGTCTCACTTTGATTTCTAACAACCATGCAAGGAAGTGGTATAAAAATCACCATTGGCAAAAATATTAGATAAGATTTTGACTAAAAGTTCCAGGAGAAGCTGGAGCCAATGGAGCGCTGACCTGGCTCCAGATGACACTGGGGAGCTGGTTTCTTGAAAATGGATTACTCTGCTATGCTTAGGTATGAGGTCACACCTTAGAATCTTGCTTTCAAGGGAGACAAGTGCTTAATATATATGCTGTTCCTTTTGCTAGAAAGACAAATTCACAGGCTAATGGAAAAAGATAAAGTACTAACAGATAATACTTCAGCAAGAGAAGGTAAGAAAGAAAGATAAAGGCTTATTATGATACTATTTTCACAATGTTACTGAGAGAGAATAAATCCAGAATTATTGAGCACTCAGTCTGGTGAGCACTTTCTAAGGTTAATGGTGGGATTTCCATTGCTACCATGGTTCTTTTGGAAAATATCACAACACACGTCAAAGCCTTCAAAGCTTCACTTATAGATAACTAAATATTACCGGAATGGGAACACAGAACGCATGGCTGGGGCTGTAGTAATCAACTCCATGACTGACCCTCTACATGAAGTCTCCCAAAGCGTTCACAGAAAAGGTAGAGCTCATCATCAGTTTAGCCTCCCTCATGTTTTTGAGATGTCCATTAAGTTCAGGATGATTACAACTGAGCATGCTCTGCAAATCTAAGGGTTAATACACAAACACGTGCACTGTGCCACTACAGATAATAGTTTTGAAATTGATAGCAATTTGTGCATTCAAAAATAAGGAATTGTTTAGAAAAGTTTGCTCTGTCATGCAAGATATCTCACATTGAATAATGATGTTGGAATATTTCATTACATGAAACATTCAAAATGTACTGCGATAGGACAAAAATTTCAGCACTTGGAAGGCAGAAGTAGGAGAATCTCTGTGAGTTTGAGGCCAGATTGGAACTAGAGTGAGTTCTAGGTCAGCCTGGACTAGAGGGAGACCCTATCAAGAAAACAAAGACAAAACAAAGTAAAAATCCCCATGAGCAGACAGTGGAGGTGTGACACGTCTTTAGAGTCAGACTTTCAATCATGAGAAGAAAGATGGAGACTCTCACATGAATGTGTGTAGGGAGGAAGCAAATCTTATTCAAACATGTTATCTGACAGGTTAGGGGAGGGACAGATTATGGGGGTTGGGAAGGGTTTGGAGGGATAGGTGACAGGGAGGGTGGGGAAGGAATTGCATAAAAGTTAAGACAACATTAACAAGGTCCATGGAAACCCTTATTCTGACTAGCATTCTGCAAGATATTGCTACCAATAAAGGAGGGGGGGTAGTTCAGACAGAAGGTGGAAAAAACTTAACCTTAAAACCATGAACTCTGACCAGTAAATCCCAGGCCCAGAATTGGGTTGCTCCCAGAGTAAGCTGTTGACAAGAGAGACACATAGGATCCCCAAAACAATGTAGGCCATTGCCAAAACACTTGATTACCTGCCAGAGCTAAAAGGTAATACTCTATTGCTGAAGACACCACAGGCTACAGATATAGGACAGCAGAAAGGAAACCGGCTCCCTCCTGGATAACCTTCACAGTGCTGGAGAGCCCCATGGGAGCTGCTGGAGGACAATGGTCACCAACAGCATGAATAAGCAGAGGATGCTGCAGACTATGAAATCCACCAGCCGGTCAAGAAAAACACACGTGTGTGACAGTGGTACACAGCCTCTTCAGGTAACCAACTGTTCTCTGATTGGACGCGAAGCCTGTTCAGTGGGAGAGAATTCATATCTTGTACAGGAAACCAGGTCAGAATCCCATGGTCAGGAAACTCACAGAGCTCAAAGAAAAGCCCTCACTGCTCTATGGAAAAGAAAAGTGGGCTTGCACACCAAAAAAAAAAAAATCTCTCAAATACTTTTCATATTCCCTTTAACTCAAGTTGTTTTCACTCTTGGCTGGAGAATCTGTTTCATTTTACAGATGGCAGAGGAAACGGAGGAGAGTCAAGATCCATCGACAAGACAAGAAGATAGTCAACTGTCCATATGAGGCTTGCCACTTCTACCACATCTGACAAGGCCCTGGAGAAATTGCAGAGGAAGCAGCAACATGAATACTGTTCTTACTGCTAACCTGACAACCAGCTGCAGGGTGAAGCTGACAGATACAGTGATGAAACAAAATCTATCAAAGCAGAAATCCAGAGGCTATAGAGAACTCAATAGTGAATCAGACAGCCAACAGGCCTGCCATGGCTAAGGGAACATTGTAAAAGAGGGGGAGGAAGACTGTAAGAGCCACAGAATAAGTAGGAATACCCTGAGACAGAGTACCCCACTACCTCATAGGGACTGAGGCCCTCGTGACCTCACAGTGAATCATAACCCCACTGAGGAGGGTACCCCGGGTAACAGGAGCAGGGGCAAGGGGATATAAAAGCAAATACATATATTTAAAATTTTTTTAAATACAAAAAAACCCCGCTGACTTCTGAGCTAGGCATGGCAGTGCAGGCTTGTAATCCAGCATTTGTGGAGCTGGGGTAAAATGATCCTTATGAGTTAGAGGCCAGCCTGGACTAGATGGGAATGAATTCCAGGAAAACCTAGAGTAGAGTGAGATCCTGTCTCAAAAAATAAAGACACTGGCTTCTGCAGTTCTGCAGAAATTCGTGGGACTCATACAGAGAAGACATTTGCCTGAACCCAAAGCTAAAGAAATGGCTCTCCACATCACATGGCATCATTCAAGAAAGACACAGTGGCATTCACGGGAACCTAAGGAGAGAGATGAGGAACACTGAGGTCTACGAGGACTGAGGTGTGGAAGGCATGGGGAAAGCCAGCTGTCCTAGGGCTATGCAGGTCAATAGCTGTGCTCCTCCAAAGGTGATTCTCAGTTCCTACATGAAATAAGATGGCTTCCTAGGTAAGATATAATCTCTCATGTGATGGAAAGGACATAATTCTTGGGAAGAATTCAGGAAATCTTGTCCAATAAATTGCTGCTAAAACTTGAAAAGTGAAATAAAATAAATAACAGAAGATTTCTACAGAACAAATCGGGTATGTTTTTGACATATTACTTGATCATGTAGAAGGTATTTGCTCTTCTATTATTTATATGCATGTGTGCCAATGCATGTGCATGCCCGTGTGGAGGGTAGAGGACCACCTTGAAGTATGTGGGCTCTTCTTCCCACACTCCTTGAGACAGGGTATTCTGTCACTGCAAACACACAACAGACTAGCAGGCCCTCAGGCTTCACATTCTCCTGGCTCTCCATCCTATTGCCACAGGCTTGCTGGGATGTCAATCTCTCTCTCTCTCTCTCTCTCTCTCTCTCTCTCTCTCTCTCTCTCTCACACACACACACACACACACACACACACACACATACAGGCATATACACACTTTCAAGTGCTTTCACTGTCTTTCTCCTGTTTTCTTTGGGAAGAAGGTAAAGAATGAATAGGAGAGAGGCTCAGAGGCTAAGGGACCTCAAAGCCCCTGTACTAGACAGAGGCTGAACTGCTAAGCCTACACCTTAATGCTTATCCAACGGAGACTCTGGCTGTCTGCGCTTAAACAAGATTGATACGTTCCTAGAAATCTCTTTTAGGGGCAGAGGAGATGGTTTAGTGGTTAAGAGTGCTTGCTTACAAAGCCTTCCAGCCAAGGTTTGATTTCCCAATACCCATGTAAAGGCAAAGCATAATGTAATGCATGTGTGTGAAATTCTTCTGCAGTGACAGGAGGCCCTGGCATGTGTGCTCTCCCCTAGCCCTCTCTTTCTGTCTCTAGTAAATAAAAATGCTAAAAAAAAAAAAGGAGAGAAATCCTTTAGGATGGAGCTAACTTTTTCAAATATGTAAACTGAGAGAACACAATAAACAGGAATGGAAAATGGAGATATAAAGGTGTTGACCACCAGGGTTAACGGGACTAACAGAGTAGGATCCAGCCAGAAGCACCAGCCTGGGGGAGCTCCTGTAGAGCCAGGAGTTAGCTGTGTAGCTCCTGGGACCAGCAGCTTTATGCAGCACACTAACTCATACTTGGTACTAAAAATAAGGCAGCACCATATATTCCATGTTGAGTCACTAGGAAACACTAAAAATAGGACTGTGCCAATGGCTTTTTATAGGAAGACTATCAATTTTGTTTCCTCGCTCTTACAAACAAACCCAAGTAACAGTTTCAAAACTAATTTTTATCACATTCTCTTGTTCTAGGCAAGGGGCACACGCATGGACACAAGCATGTGGAAACGTACATCTACTACACACTCTACTCAGAAAGCACAGTGGGGGCTCAATCAGTTCTCTCACACGTGCGCACAGGAAAAGAGAAGAAAAGGACATGTATAAAAGGAATGAGAAAGGACAGATAGAAAGAACATGTGTGCACAGACAGGATGGAGATGGAAGATCATGTGTGCACAGACAGGAAGGGGATGGAGGGTCATGTGTGCACAGACAGGATGGAGATGGAAGGCCATGTGTGCACAGACAGGAAGGGGATGGAGGGTCATGTGTGCATAGACAGGATGAAGATGGAAGGTCATGTGTGCACAGACAGGATGGAGATGGAAGGCCATGTGTGCACAGACAGGAAGGAGACAGAATGACACCTAGACAGAAAGAAGATAGAAGGCATATAGACAAAAGCTAACCATTTTATGTGAAGGTGGTGGTCTGATAGGTAACAATTTGTTGTTTTTCCTTAACTGTATTTTCTAAACTTTTCCTAACAGAAGTACACTGTAACTATAATAAGAACAAAACAAATACACTTTATTCGCAGAGAAATATGGTGAGGCATACAGAAAAGCTTGAAGTTACCGACTAATTCATATCTCATGCTCCGTGGGACTACACTTGCCCCATCTACACCCCTGAAACTACTCGCCAAAGGCCCCCAAGGCCTCCTCTGTCTGGCTCCATTCTAAATGCTGCAAATTTGCTTCTCTACTTTCTTCTATTCTCTTATCTTATCTTCCTTTCCCTTACACTCGCTTTTCCCCATAGTATTGGCCACTGCTGTCCTGGCTAGTTTCATTTCTTTCATAAGAGCAATGATCACCCCATCAAAGCCGTACTTCTGAACACCACATTAGGGATTAGACATCAAGGAATGAGTTTGGGGAGACATCCAATCCACAGACTCCCATTTCCAACATAGTACATATAAACCATCTGCTTAACAAAGCTTTCTTCCCTGCAGAAAGAGCTCCCTGAGCTTCCTGTCCACACCAGTTCTTCTATTTTACATCAGACAGTTACCAACATCTTCTGCCTTCTCTCTCACAAGAATTTTGTTCCCATTTATGGTTTTGGCCAACATTGCCTGCAGTCTTTTCCAACTTCCTATTATCTTTATACTCACAAAGCCATGAAACCCTCAGTGCCAGCAATACTCATTTTTAAATTACTTCCTACTTTCAAAATTATCAAACATCATCCAAATGTCCCAACCAACTTTCTTCCTGGACTCAGAGTCAAAGGAACAGAAACTGAAGGACACTTCATGCTCTTCAAACTTGAGCTCCCTGATCATCCCCCCTCCCACTGTGGTCTGCTCAAATCCAAATGCTCTCAGTAGTCTGAGCTTCTCTTCCACCATCCTCTCTATTAGAAAATGTTATCAACACATTCTTTTTGGAATGTCAAGGGTACTTTATAAGTCTCTTTATTAGCCTCTATTTGTTATTATACACACACACACATATATACACACACACAAACAAACAAATGTAAACATCTTTTTTGAATGGAGATCCATGAATTGACCTCCAGTCATTTAAGTTTCATTCACCATATGTTTGTCCAATGTTAGAAACTATGCTGAGTGCAAGAGATACAATGGTGTGCTAGTAGACAGGTCCTGTGGCCACAGAGGAATATCAGGTGGGGAAATCAGTAACAGTACAGGTGCTAGGTACTGAAATGGGAAGGGGAAGGACAGGGCAGCTCCCAGCATGCTCACCTATGTGAAGTGACAATGGAATGGGAATTGTACAGGATGCAAGAGATTTCAAGCAGAGAAAGCAGTACATGTAGAAGTCCAGAGGGGACAGAGGTTTTTAACAAGTTCTGGCAAGGTCTGGTTCCTCCCTACTGCACCTCTGTGATTCCTGGTTCATTTGTTCAATGTTTTACAATGTTTAAGTAGTTTAAATGCTAGCAACTACTGAATATGTGAAAAAAAAAATCAATTCATTAGGTTCTTAGTTTTAGATTAGATGAAACTTTAACATGACTCTATTTCATTCCATGATCTGTTATCAAGGTCCACTATAAGTGACCAATGGGGAAGCCATCTCTTTGTGGTCCAGGCATCTGGAATACACAGCTCAATTCTTGCTGCCTTGGAAACTTGATGTGGATGCCTGAGCCAGCTTGGGGTGGGTTCCCTCCAATGAGATGCCAGACTTTCAACTGTTTTCTCAGATAATGGAAATGTGTTCCCTCTCCACATCCCAAGCTTCCGTGTCTGGGAGGGCTAGCCCAGCTCTTGTCCTGAAATACTCTGTGATGAGTATTCTTGTCCTGAAGTACTCTGTGATGGTCCCGCCGGGCCACGAGCCACACTGGCCCCCACACTCCTTTTTTTCACTAACACACATGAGTAACAAAGAACAGTTGCTCTGCTCTATGGGAAATCCTCACCATAGGGCTAAAAACATATCTTAGTACATGATTTCTTAGATAAATAGAGGAAAGGGCTAAAGCACAGTAAAAAGAGCCAAAATAAAAGTTATGAACTCCAGGCTCTGTAAACAATGGGAGGAAAAAATATCAAGGCCAATTTCAGGGTTACCATGGAATAAAGGGTGACAGGTATTCAGAGCCTCCCTTCCTTCACTATGTTGTCTGGCTATGCAGGGAACTGAATGAGTGTGCTAGGGAAAGCATCTCGGAACTGAGAGGAAGGAGGAGGAGGACAAAGAAAACTCAGAAAGAGAGTCAATGAAATGAGAATGAATGAAAATGTTGAAAACCGTGGTGAGGCAAGCCAAGCAAAAGTACAAACACAGCCTCTTTTGTGACTGCATCCTGCAGTGACCAAGCCCTTTACCCTTAGCACCTCTTGTTTGCCTCAAGCAGCAACAGCCTAGCCTAGAGGCCAACCAGCAGGGATACTGGGGTCGGACTAAGCACTGCCAAAGGCTCTCCTGCCTGCCACCTGCTGCCACAGGCATTTCGGATGGTCTTCCCTGGGAAGCTGTGTGCAGTGACCAGCAAGCGCCAACCTGTGTCCTTGCTCCTGCACACATCAGCTTGAGGACTGTGCATTCATGTGTCTCCCCCCCCCACACACACACATGGAAGCAAGGTGTTGCTATCCAGTTCTCCACAATGGTAAAGCCACACTCAGCTCCACAAGCTACCAGGTGGTTTTCCCAAGGACTCCCAGGAAGTAGAGCTTGTCTTCAGTGTATCTTAGAGTGCCTGGGAAGTACATGGAGATACTCTCCTACACACACTTCTCCATCTTGCCTCCATGGCAGTTTGCACCCTTGGCTGAACAACTTAAGAGTGAAAACAGCTTTCTTGTGTCCCTGTCTTGCTGAACCCGAAGGCCTCTCAGAGCAAGCGGAAACCTCTTGAAACTGTACAGCCATGAGCTCCTCATCTGTGAACTAGATATGCACACCTTGCATCTTGTGGATACAAAGTCAGATGTGCAGATCCCCCAAATCACCAAAAATGTTCTTGCTCCTGGGGTGGTAGCTACAGCTCCTTACTGACTGATATAATCCCAAAGAAATCCCTGCAGCCTACCTAAAGATGACCTATGCTTACGGGTTAGCCACTTTGGTAATGTAAACTTTCAAAGAGAAGGTATGAGAGTAAGAAATCACAGGGACATTTTCCCTCCAATATGTTGTCCCACGCACTCTCTCAGAGTTTACATCTGAATATCAGCAGATCTGCAGGAGTGCATGGAAAATTCCTCCTGCACCTCTCTCCTCTTCAGAATGAGTAAGAACACAGAGTGTGCAGAGAGGCCTGCATGGGGCTAGTTCTTGTGTAACCATGTGGTTCTGATTCTCAATTTGGTTCTGCCCCTTCTCATTGGAAAGGTTTTGACAGTCTTCCTACACATACTAAATGCCACCCCAGAATTAGAATCCCACACTATCCAGCCAGCTCCTGGTGTATAAATTGCTTCCTCGCAGACATGAAGCAGACATGTCTGAGACTGGATGTTGAGCTCCCCCAACACCCCATGAAGTTACATTTCATGGAATGTTGTTATGAAGGACACTCTGGACAAGTATTGTAACTGCACAAAGTCTCAGGAAAAAGGACAAAAACAGAAGGCATGCTGAGACTGTTTAAGGTGATTAAAGCCAGTGAGAACTGTGGACAACCCATTCCCACCAACAGGACCAGAGATGTCACCTGTCTCCCAGGCAGTAGATGAACCACCCCTAACTTATGATATAGAGCCCAAATGAAACCTTTAAGGAAGTGATGAGATGAGCAAGAGACCGACCTCCACAGCAAATCAGGTAACCTGTAAAGGGAAATGGAGACAGACAATGAAGATACCCAACACAATCCAAAGCAGAAATCGAGATTCTTAAGACCTCAACAGTAAAGCAGACCCAAAACTCATCCACCATGACTCAGGGACCTGAGAGGAGGAGGGGGTGGAAAGACTGTAAGAGCCATGGTGGGGGAAAGAGAGAGAGAGAGAAAAAAAAAAAAAACAACAGGCTACCTCTGGTACAATCCATAACCCCCTATCCCATGGACTGGTCCAGCAAGCCCACAAAGGAAGACATCCAGTGGAGTGGGAAAAGGGAGGAGGAAAATGGGGATACCACCAGAAGATTTGCTCATGCAATGTATTTAATCATTTATAATAAATATGGGGGGAAGATCAATGGGAAGCTGGTGGCTGGATAATTCAGCCTCATGCCTGCACCCCAAGAACACCCAACACAGCTCTCAGAATGCCTTAATAGGACCCTCCAGGGTAAACCCACCAGCCCAGGCAATGGGCATAGGAGCCATAAACTGCAATTTCTCAACCTGGGCCACTCTCACTACCCACACTAATCTGAGCACTGTCCAGCCTCGGGGTAAGGTGCTCTCAAAAATAAAGTACCAGGAAGCTGGGCATAGTGTCAAATTCCATAGTGGAATTATAGCACTTTGGAAGTGAGGCAGGACACCTTGCCTCCAAAGCAAACAAACATGTATTATGGATAGAGTCATTCAATTCAGAAGCTTCCTATTGTGGACAGAAAGATCAATTTAATATATCCTATGGTTCTCAGCCTTTCCCACTTCTGCCCTCCTTTTCCCAAGAATAGGCCCTCTGGCAGACTGAATCCATGAGAACACACTTATGTCTACATGCTGGTTCCTCACTAGGTTAAACAAAGAGAAATGAACAAAGTCACTCTGTTCTTCATGAAAGGCGTTTGTTAAATGGTATAAAAGAAGTCCTGCCTTATTAAGTACTTTTAAACTTCCCTAGAATTCATGGTTCAGGGCATTAGCACTGGAGTTAGACCCTCCTGCTTCTACTCTAACTCAGCTGGTGCTGGTCAGATGTAGAAATGTTCAGTCATCCAGGCAGCAGAGTATAGACCCAACTGATACTGACCATCATATTATATTAAGACCATACTATTAACTCATTAATCTCCATTACAAGCCTAAGTAGGAATGGCTACTATGCTGTGCTTGTTGGTGAGTCATTAGAAGGTTGGACAGACTGTGCAAGGTCACACAACCAATGAGCCATGAAGCTGAGATGTAAAATCTAGAGTGTGGTGTCAGAGGCTCTGGGGCCAAAAGAGCTATGCTATCCCAGTCTCAAGGAAATTGGCTTGTGTTTAGAAACTCCACCAGACCCCCTGGTTTCACCACGTTCATCTCCTATACATCACTCTTGCATTTGCTAAAGGATGTCCCATGTACACAGAAGAGATGCTGGGAAGGTTTTCACATTTCACTATGAAGGGAAAAAAGGACCTTGTTATGTTGCTTCCTGTCACAACCATGTTATCTTTTTCATTTAAATTTACTTGTTTTGGTGTGTGTGTATGGTGTGTGTTCCCATGTGTGCAGGCAGGAGTGCATGTGCCACAGCAAGTGTGGAGGTCAGAGGACAACTTTCTGGGATCAGTCCTTGCCTTCCATCTTGTTTTGAGGCAGGGTATCCTGCTGTTCATTGCTACTACATACTAAGCCTTAAGATTACAATAGGTAATCTTAAAGCTTCCTGGAAATTTTCCTGATTCTGACTCTCTTCTTGCTGAGCTGTGGGGATTACAGAAGTCATGTTTTAAAAGGGGGAAAGTTCTTAATGATTTTAAGCTAAAAATGGAAGGAGTTAGATTACAGCTGGAAAATTTTCCCTTGAGTCTTTGTAAATGACATTTGGGGAAGCTTCAGCGCTCCATCAGAGGCGCTCCATCAGCCTGTAGTTTCAGTCTGCATGGCTTTGTGACGCCCCCTAGGGGCCAGAAAGCAGATCATTCAAGAGGAAGGGAAGGTCCTCAGGGGAAAGCAGCTGGGAAAACCAGGAGAATAAACCCGTCTTCTTAAGTTGTTTTCAATAACCATCCTCAAGAAACCTTGTCTAGACTTAAATTTACTTACAGCAAAAAAAAAAATACAAGAAGAGTGAAACTCAAACTTTGTCATGGTGATGAATCACAGTTTTTTTTTTTTTTTACAAACTTTCCTTTAAAATGCTTCCTTTAAAAATATCAATATGATGGGGTTGGAGAAATGGCTCAGCGGTTAAGGCACTTGCCTGGAAAGCATAATGACCAAGGTTCAATTCCCCAGTACCCATGTAAAGCCAGATGCACAAGTGGTACATGCATCTGGAGTTCGTTTGCTGCCACTGGAGGCCCTAGCGTGCCCATTCTCTCTCTCTCTCTCTCTCTCTCTCTCTCTCTCTCTCTCTCTCTCTCTCTCTCTCTCTCTCCTTGCAAAATTAAATTAAAAGATGTTATAGAAGGTTGTATCAACACCATTTGAAATAAATGAAATAGGATGGTTATATGTTAAAAAAAAAGAATACAGTTCTTCAGAGGGTATCCACCAGAGGTTGTGGGTAGCTCTGTTACACTGCTCTCTTCTCTCCACATTCAGGGACAGGAAGAAGGGAATGACACATCACATACATCAAATCACCAAGGAGATAAAAATGACAAAGAGAAAACACGCCTGCAGCAAATGGAGAACTGGGGCCCAGCCTCAAACTCAGGAACAGTTTGGGGTGCCAGTATCTATGACAACTGGACAGCAAAGGTGGATCAGGGAAGAGTGGACCGCAAGCACTGTTGGTAGAATCTCCATAGGACAGAAGGTGATGCCACCCTGACACCAAGCATCAGTGAAGCACTGGTCGGGAGCCCTGGCCAGAGACGAAGTGCTGGAAGTTCTGTGATCTAACAGAAATTTCTTGGGTTGCACATAAGAGAGATCCAGAGCTTACCTCTGTCTTCATGTGTGCAGCTACAACTTTAAGATAACTATGGTCTATGCACAGGAAGCTGTGCATGAAGACAGGGCATGCCATGCTCTGTGTGATGCAACCAAAGTCCTCTAAGAAAAACACTGGTAAAGTCCACAAGTGATTCTAAGAGGTGCTAGTCACCCAAGAAATGCTGTTAAGCATCAAGTTAGACTTCCTCAGGCCACTTTGCTCAGCTTCCTGGCAACACTGGCTCACTGTCATCGCTTACTTTTCTGTGGCATGAACTCAGGTCCTCATGATTACAGGGCAAGCATGCATTTTAATTGTGTATAATATTAGATCACAAATACGTCACTATTATTTAGTCAGTATTTAGATTCTCCATTTCCAGTGTATTTCCATGTTAAGACAGCAAGACATAGCAGGTGTGCTCTACCCGTGTACAGGACTTTCATAGCAGCATAAGGAGAATAATTGGAAATGAGACTCAGGACATGAAGGTAATGATAAAAGCTCGTCTGCTGAGCTTTTCTGTAGCAAGTTTCACTTAAAGAGGAGAGTTGAACACCTCAGAATGTTTTGTCACCTGCTAGGGCCCCAGTGGAGGCTTCAGAGCCCTCTGGGGTGACTCGGAAGCCTCTAACTTAATTTCACAGCTGCAAATCCTGTACAAAGGCAAGCAGGCTGCCAGGCACCAGGCATCCCAGCCAGAGCTGTGCTTTTGTGCCACCTGGTGGCGATTTACGGTCTGGCATTAAGCTTCACAGGCTGGTTCCAAGTCAGCATTGATCCAAAGGCAGAACCTAGAAATTACTCGATCCAGGTCTTTAGCATTTCCGAAGGGGAAAAGAGTATGTCTGCTCAGAGTGAAGCATTGCTTGGGTAGAAAATGAAAGATCTGATCCCCAAGGAGTTGTGACCAGTGTCTGTCCGAGTGTTTACCCAGCATGATCTGTGCGGGGGTGTGCACGTACATGTGGGAGCATGTACACAACCTTAGGTATCATCCTCAGATATGCCACCCACCTCTTTTTGCAAAGCTTATCTTATTGGGCTGCAGCTCACCAATTAGACTAGACTAGCTGGGCAGCACCAGGAAGCCCCAAGGATCCACTTGTCTTGATTCCTCAGCTCTGGGATTAGAGGTGTGTGCCACCACACCTGGAATACTATGTGAATACTGAGACTCGAACTCAGGTCCTCATGCCTGCGTGGTAAGCACTTTACTGACTGAGCCATCTCCCCAGCCCTATGCTTATCTTATTAGAAAGTCAAGCACAAATCCTGCCAGTCACCTAATTTAGAGGAATAGCAGGTCTCAGTAAATACTTGAAAGAACAAATGAATAAACCTTGCAACCTGCATCATTGGTAATCCTAACAAGTGATAACTGATGATGTGTTCAGAACCAATAAGATTCTGTCTCCCTGGAAACCAAGCATAGGAATTTCAAGGTAAGCAGAAGACTGACAAACTGATATGTAAGGCTGATTCAGTGTTAGAAAACCAATTGCTCTCCACCTTATTCTTTGAGACATCATCTCTCATTAAACCTGGGGCACCAATTTGGTTAGACTGACTAGTTAATGAGCCCTAGGGGTTCTTTGTTAATGCCTCCTCAGCACTGGGATTATAGGCACATACCACCATGCCTGGCATTTTGAGTACTGGGGATGGAACTCAAGTCTTCATGTTTGCGGTGGCAAGAATTTCATCTGCTGAGACATCTCCCCAGCCTCCTCCACCCAAGTCTTTGTTCCCTTTGCTCACAATCCCCAAAGGCACCTCGGATTGAAGGGACTATGGAGTTGCCTTGCTCAATAGTACTGGTGAGAATTTTCCTGCGGAGCACACAAGGGCCTCTAGAATTCTACATAACTAAAATTTACATAATTTCAGAAAATGTGGATCTGCAAATATGTGTTCATTGTCCTTTTGTTTTTACGATCTATTGTTTACTGGTTACATCTGTAACTAAGTTACAAGCAGAGTGATGTGCAGAAACTGGTAACTTGTCCTTTTTACACACCTGTCTGCCATTGGGGGCAGACCCACCTCTCCGCCTGCCACAGATGGGACCCTCTGGGACCCTCCTTTAAAAAATATTTTGCTGATTTGAGAGACAGAGAGAAAGAGGCAGACAGAGAGAGTGAGTTTGGGTACACCAGGGCCTCCTGCCACTGCAAACAAACTCCAGATGCATGCACTACTTTCCGCTTTACAGGGGTATTGGAGAATCAAACCTGAGCCACCAGACTTTTCAAACAAGTGCCTTTAACCAATGAGCAATCTCTCCAGCCCACCCCTCCTTTGTGTGACAGACTACTCCCCATGACTCTGCAGGAAGGCCAAGTATAGCATGTGCTCCTTACTGGCAGCAGCTATGTTTCATAAATCACTGTTAACCCCAAGTTCACAACTGCATGGCGCCTATAGGCAGTGTGGTGGTTTGAATCAGATTTCCACCCCCCCCCCAAACTCATGTGTTCTGAATGCTTGGTCACCAGCTGATGGTAATTTGGGAGATGGAGCCTTGCTGGAGGAGGTGTGTTGGTGGTGGTGGGCTTTGGGATATTATAGACAGCTCCCACTTGCCAGAGTCTGGCTCACTCTCCTGCTGCTATTTTCCACCTGCTGTGACAGAGGTGATGTCCAGCTTCTGCTCATGCCATGCTTTCCCCTGCCAACATGGAGCTCCCCCTTGCTTCTGTAAGCCAAAACAAGCCATTGCCTCCCATAAAATGCTTCTGGTCAGGTGTTTGTCACAGCAACGAGTAGATAACTGCAGCAGGCAATATATGACCATGTCATAGCAGTTTTGTTAACTAGATAATATGGTGTAACCTGGGCTAAGTGTGCTTCTATTATTTCATACAGATTGCTCATTTGTTATATATAACTGGCAGCCAACTATGTTTGTATCTATTGTCTGTTCAGTACGTCAAGGCCTCCTTGTAGTTAGAAACCTGAGGGCAACACTTTAGGCTGTGCCATTTTACATACCATTACAACAGAAATGAGAGAAATAGGAAATTGTGAGCTACAAGGACTCCAAAAGACCCAGCCCTGCTTGCAGCATGACCTGCGAGAGGCAGGGCATCACTTGCTGTCTGCTCAGCTTCACTGGAGTTACACCTACACAGGAGTTAGACAACTTAAATCTTTTTTTTTTTTTTTTGCTACTATGTGTGTGTCCAAGAATGGCATTGAGAAGTACCTGAAATACTGGTGTGTGGACTGCAAATAAATTTTAACAAGTAAGAGTTTTTCCGTGTGGAATCCATAAGCAATGAGGATGGACTATGTCTTTCAACCCCCTTTGAAAGAAAAGGTCTATATAACCTTTCCCTCATTCCAATGCCCACTCTACTTTTCTCTTTTTGTATAACAAACACTGGGCATGCAAAAATCCTGTAGGTTGGGCTGGAGAGATAACTCAGCCATTAAGGCACTTGCCTCTAGTGCCTAAGGCCCCGGGTTCAATTCCCCAGGACCCATATAGACCAGACCCACAGGGTGGTGGCCCTGGTGCATTCTCTCTCTCTCTCTCTCTCTCTCTCTCTCTCTCTCTCTCTCTCTCTCTCTCTCTGCTTGAAAATGAATAAATAAAATATTTTTTAAAAATCCTGTAGGTTACTGTGAACAGAACACTCCCACCAGCCCTCACAAAATCTACAATTCCCACATTCCCTATGCCGCAGTGTCATGGGGTACTGGGCACTGTTCCAATATCAATAGTATCAGTTGTCCTAACACTGTGATAATGCATTGAGAATCACAGATCACTTCCTATGTGCTGACCACCAACCTAGCAATTTACAAATATCTAAGAATTTAGCATTTATCATTTGATAGAGATAATCGTTCCCTTCCCTCCCTTCACTTTCTTTTACTTCCTTTATTACTTCCTTCTTTCTCTTTTTCTTTCCTTCTTTCCCTCCCTCCCTCCCTCCTCTCTCTTTCTTTCTCCTACCTTTCCTTCCCTTCCCCTCCCCTTCTCTCCTTCCTTCCTTTCTCTTTCTCTTTCTTTCTTTCTTTCTTTCTTTCTCTCTCTCTCTCTCTCTCTCTCTCTCTCTTTCTTTCTTTCTTTCTTTCTTTCTTTCTTTCTTTCTTTCGAATTGAACCCAGGGCCTTAAAATGCCAGTTAAATGCTCAGCACAAAGTTGAGACAACAATGGAAAATACCTTCTCCAAGTGCCTCAGCCTGCAGGTGGAAGAGTCAGAAATCCATGCAAACAGCCTGAATCCAAACCCATGCTTAGCCCCAATGCTACCCTCACAGAACTGCAGAATCTAGTGGCAAGGGGAAGATGCTTCCTTCTGTAATCTGAGAATTGGGATGGAGAGGAAAGAAGGAATAAAGAAATACATAGTTCCCTGCCATCAGCATCCAGGAAAAATATACTAATTTGATACTGAACATTGCATATCTAATTGTGTATAATTATTTTGTGTAACTATGCATAATTATTCTCTATTACCTAAGAAGGTAGAAATTCTCTTAAAAATTTGAATGTGAAGGACTGGCAGAATGTCTCAAAGATTAAAGTATTTGCTTGTAAAGCCTGCCTGCCTGAGTTTAATTCCATAGTACCCACATAAAGCCAGACACACAAAGGGGCATATGTTTCTGAAGTTTGTCTACAGTGGCAAGAAGCCTCAGTGCACCTATATATCCTCTCTCTCTCTCTCTCTCTCTCTCTCTCTCTCTCTCTCTTTCATACAAATAAAAATATTTTAAAGACGTGAACACAAATCTTAATTCTGAAGTTACATACCCCATCACCTATTGTCCTTTCAACCTTTGAATCTTATTATTTGTTTTCTCAGGGTGAATCAGAATAAATTAAGGAAAATGTTTAAAACTTTTCGGGACATTCTGAAATGTTTCTAAAATTGTTTTAAACACTGTTTTACCCTCAGTCAAGGTAAAAGAATGGGAGGGAGGGCCTCTAGAGAAAACCAGTTTTATTTAATTTTAGCATCTGCCATTTTTCAGAAGAAAGATGAGTTAACACGACTTCATTTTAATCTTTGCGCCAAAAACTGAACAGAACAAATTCTCAATTCACAAATTCATGAATTCAAATTCAAGTCAGAAACAGATGAGACAGGATTCTGGCTAGGAACACAGCCTTCCCCATATCTGAAAGCCTTTTTGCAAAGCCGTTGGTCATAATCAGCAGGGCATGGTCTGCACACCGCCAGTCAGTCTAAAAGGGACAGGCCCCCTCTCATCTCCTCAAGAGACACATACATCCTTCCATACTAGGAATTCCAGCAAGATCGAAGCATTCCAGATTGTACTGTGCCCTCTTCCCATAAGGGGCCTACAGAGCCCTGTCCACTGTGAAACTAAAAAGTAACAATAACAGTTTTAAGAGTTCAAGCAGCTCTATGTTAAAAGTAGGTGCCTTTTTGTGTCATTACTAAGTTTGCAAGCCACTTAGATTGAGCCTTTGGAATTATTTTATCAGAAAAATCTGCTCTTTTGGGATGTTGTACTGAGAAGGAAGGTGGGGCCATCTGTCACCTCAGTGGTGTTGGGGTACACTGCCCTTTAATGAACTTCTCTCACTTGTGGGAGCAGTGGCCCCTTCTACCTGGCCTGCTGTTTCCATGACTGTCCTTCCCAGGAGGGAGATGGGCAGCGCCCCTGGTTACATACAGCACCAAGCTAGTTGCTGCCTTTCAGACACCTTCAATAACCTTGAGATTTTTTTAAAAAAGCCTCTGCCCAGGTTTCCATGGAGGAAACTGATCCCCACACCTGTTAAATGACAGACCCACTGGCCCATTGCTCAAAACTAGGAAAACTGAAGTTAAAATCTAGCCACCCCTGGACTCCAAGGACCAATCATTTGATGCTCCTTGAGCACTGGGAAAAGCAAAAATGAGAAATTCAATTCCGCTTACAAATTGAACTTTTCTTCCAAGAAATCCAAAAGATAATCCAAACCTCAAATTGCTCCCTCAAGCTCATTGCGGAGTCTGACAGGCAGGATAATCTTTTCTTTTGGAAGCACGGAGAGAATTTGGCAGGAGCCATGGGGTGCTCAGCCAGCTCAGGGTGTTTCTGTAAACGCTCGCTAGATGGCGGAGTGAGCCCATGAGTCTGCACGCAGGCTGATGTCAGCCTGGTTGGGGATCCAAGAGTAAACTTCAGCTTGTCATTTTCAGCATGACTATTACTCAACAATCTTTCCAGCGTCTCAACTCTCTGATGCAAGACCATGGCCTGGGAGAAGCCGTGAGGAAGTTTTAAAATTAAAAACTGATCAGCCTGGACTCTACCTCGAAAAACCAAAAAATAAAAAAAATTAAATTAAATTAAAAACTGAAAGTGAATTATGGAAAAATAAAGGAAACTAATGTTCTTTTTAAAGTTATTCTCTACTTAAGGTCTTTTTTAAGAACAAAGCAAAGCAAAACAAAACTTTTCAAATCCTTGAGGAAGGTGCTTCACAAATTTTAAAGACTTATAATGACTTAAAGTTGACTTTCAGAGAGAAAAAAATCCTACACCGTTCTTTATGATGCACCATGGAGCAGAGTTCTCAGCAGTCAGGAAATGAAGACAGAGACGTGAGGATGGGATTCACGATAATGTGAGGACGGATGGAGGCTCAGGTGTACGCTGGTAATTTTATATAAGAATACAGCCTTATCTTCAGGCCTGCCATCCTGTCACCTTCAGAGAGACCCAGGGCCTGGAGGAAACGCAGACCTCATTGTTCACTCCCAAGCCCTCCAGTTTCCCTCTCTCTGCCTCTCCATACTTGCATTCTGGGATCCTATTGCCCCACTAACCTCTCCCAGGGCCTCATGCAGCCACAATGAATCCTAGAGGCTGAAGGCAGAAAGAGCTCCAGTTGGCATTTTCTCTGAAATTGAAAAGAAATCAATGCAGAGGCAGGGGTATGCTAGACCCGGGCTCTGAGTCCAAACAAGGAACAGAATCACCTGGGAGCAGTCATCTTTCTCTGGCAATTTTAATAATTCGGGTGTAAGAGAAACTAGTTGATCTCTCAAAGCTTCCCAAGTGAAACGAATATGGCCTTGGTCAACACACAGAAAGAAAACTTGGAAGGAAATAGAGGTGAGGCGGAAGGGGAATCCTGTCCACCTTTTCTAGCTGCATCTCTGGGCAAAGGCTCTTACTCAGGTGGGTGAGGGCAGGGCCTTGGTCACTGGCAGACAGCAAGCAAGGTACACACGCTCAGTCAATTCAATTCAACTAAAAGATCAAATGGAATGTCAAGGTCAGAACGGGATATGGCAGAATAAAATTATAAGAATGTCTTTGTAAAGCAAGCTGTAAAGCATGATGTGCTGTCTACAAATATTCTTCTTAAAAAGCATATCTTTTATTTACTTATTTGAGACAGAGGGAGAGGAAGAGAGAGAGAGGAAGCCACAAAGAGAATGGGTACACCAGAGCCTCTTGCCACTGTAAATGAGCTCCAGACACATGTGCCACTTTGTGCATCTGGATTTACATCAGTACTGGGGAACTGAACCCAGGCTGGCAGGCTTTGCAAGCAAATGCCTTTAACTGCTGAGCCACCTCCCCAGCCCAATAAATATTCTTTTTAGGAAAAATAACAACACTATACATTCAATAGCTTGGATTTTTTTTAAATTTCACAGACACTATTAAAGAGGGTTAAACTGTATTGGTTTTGGTCACTTCACTGTATCGGGCACTTGGATGCAGTGTAGATGAACTGGAAACTACTAGATACTTATAGGAAGCAACTCGGCGGTATTGAAAGCTTCGTTTATACTTTTCCTTCCCAGGGAAGAATCGATGAGATTAGAAAATGCTGCCTACTGATTTCTAGTCACTGAAGCTGAAACTCATTCATGCCACGTATGACCCAGGTTAAAATAGAAGCCCAGTTTTAACAACCACAGAATTTGAGGTTAACTAAAGGTCATTCCAAAACTGGCGATGATGAGGGGGAGTGGAATGCAAGCAGAATAATGACAGATGCGACCCAGAGCACGCTGTCCTATGAGTTTCATAGTGGGAAAAAAATGTAAGCAATACCCTGTTAGCATCTGTAGCAAGACAAAATTTAGAGAAATATCAACTGTATACATCTCATCATAATTAAACTTCAGGAGACTTTACACGTTCTCTTGACATGGAATCAATACATACCAGCACCTCAATAACCCAATAATAAGATCTACCCAGGGCTGACATTATTCATTCGATTCAAACAGGACCTCAAGCATGCTACCATGTCGGTCTGACAAAGGCTAGATGCATTCTGAGCTAACTGTGCTTGGTTATACTTGATCAGAGCTAAATAAACAAATGCAGTATTAGTCACACTTGTGTAAGTTATTCCACTTCACTGCAGCCAGAAGAGATTGTCTGTGATCCCGTTTAGGCCAGCAAAACATCTGGAAATGTGGAAACTATTTTGAAAAGCACATGAGGACCACACGCTCGCTCACTCGATGTGGCTGAGGTCAGCCGGAGAGGTTGGGAGGAGGGAGCTTACTGGAGACAGCATACTTACAATGAAGCCAAGTTTTTTATAATCCCGGGTGTACATGGACTTGCGTTTCTCCATGCTGCCACTGCTGTTATTTGGTTCAGACTCTGCATCAAAAGCAATTCTTCGAAGTTCAAATATGATGTCTCTTTGAGCCTGAAAGAGTTCGGGAGGGAGGGAAAGCTGCTTTCATTGTGTGATGTGCCATAGACCCCTTCTTTCCCTAGGGTCTAAATGAGTCACTTCATTCAGGCAGAGAGAAACAGATAAAAGGAAACCAATGTTCTAAGCTAGGGCTTTGCAGACCTCTCTTCCTCCTGCCACTCTCCCTTGCTGCTGGGGCTTGGCGTTAATCCCCAGTGATCCTTCAGCCAAGTCATTCAGAGGGCTAATGTCAATGTTCCAGGGCAGTCCTGCATGAAAGCCCCAAATATGATGGAAGGGTTGTGACTGGACAAGGCTCAGTTACAGAATCTGGGAGCAATGTTCTCTTTAAAACACAGAGGCACACAAGGTTCATGGGCAGTACTCGAGAAAGGAGTGACTTCATGGGAATTAACAGGAGAAAAATGGTGGACAAAGTGCTGATGTCCATCCAAGAGTGAGTGGATCAACATGTGGAACAGACATGTGGTGGATTATTCAGCCCTAGAAAGGAACACAATTCTGACATATTATCTACTACACTAAAGAATCTTAAAAATATGCTGAGTAAGGTAAGCCAGACATCAAAATGACAAATAGTGTCTCTTTTTCCACCTAGCTTCCTACACTAATCAAACTCATGGAGAAGAAGGCACAGGGGTGGTTGGAGGAGCTGGAGCAGAGAGCAGCAAATGGGAAGTGTTGTCTAATGAGCACAGACATTCAGCCTGGCGAAATTTAAAATGTGCAGATGGACAGTGGTGTTTCACAACAATGTGAATGTACTCAAAGATAAAAATGATAAATTGTGTTTTATGTTGATTTTATCATAGTGCAAGGCTTTAGTGAACATAAGAAAGACTCTAAGTTGGATATTAAAATGTCCTTAGAAGGGGTAAGATGACTATACTCGGTTCTGCCAAAAACAGTAGGCACAGCCACTGGCCTGTCCAAGCCTGTCCATCGCTTGGAATCTCATGGCCTATCGCCATGACAGAAGGGTTTCAGCAACTACACTGCCTACATGTGCAGCCCACATCTGCAGTAGACCAGGCCCTCATGTGCCGATCCGAGAGTTCTCCTTTCCAAAGCTGCAGTGCTATTTAAGTTGAAAATGTGTAGTTAGGGACAGGGTTCCCAGATATTTCTTCTCACTCCTCACACAGTGAAGCTCTCCCAATGCTGCCCTGCACAATAGCCAGAGAGTTGCAGCAATTAACCAGCCAACAGAAATGTCAGCCAAGAACCTAACCTTGTCCCTGGTCACTAGAGAATAGAAATTGTTTCCTACCTATACAATTCCCACTCAAAGTCATCCTTAGCCTCTGTTGTCTGGGAACTTGACTCTAAGTTATAATACTGTGGTCATGGGCCATAGAGCTCTCTTATACAACCAAAAGGTTATGCAAGTATTTGGGACTTCATCGAAGAATTCATTTATCTAATTTGTCTGATTCTAGGTTCACCTAAATTTTAAAGCCATGCCCCCAAGTTCTGAGATGATAATGAAAGAATTACACCACTATCTCAAACACCTGGCTTCAGTGTAGCTTAGGAAACATGCCTTCCTTGTTGTTTTCCCTGTTTTCTGGAGCACCAACCTGGTCCTGGGGGTCCATCTTGGTCATCATCCTGTCTTCTAGCAGGTTAAAGGTGAGCACTTGGAGAACATACAACTGGTGTGCCATCTCATTGTTGATGGCTCGCTGGGCTCGGATGACGTGCTAGAGAGACGATTCACAAATGATATTTGAAAAAAAAATTAGCAAAGAAAGAGACACAGACCATAAGTTTAACCTTGTTATTATGCCAAGGAGAACATCAGCAGTTTTCATTTGAAGGCACAAGAATGGGGACTGGAGGATCCATGTTTCAGAAGAAAAGTCAGTGCAAGCTTTCCCTGACAATCCAGGGGCCAGCAACCCAGAAAAAGAGCTACTGTGTGCAGGACAGAGAGTAAAAGGAGGGGTACTTCTAGGGAAGAGTGTGTCTGGATGACATCCCTGGGTTTATTTCTATAGCCTAAGCAGTCCTTGCTGGAGCAGAAAGAACAAAAGTGTCTCCATATTGTAAGCAACTTCACCCTCATAGGCCAGGACAGCCTCAGCCAGAAGATCCCATTTGCAAATGGGCAAAAGTTGTAGATAAGACATACAAACGTAAGTACCCGTTGATATGTAGTGAGCTCACTGTGGGAACTGTGTGAGGTCACCACCATCACAGCACTACGAGCCATGCAGATGAATTCCTTTACTCACTAATAAACAATAAACTGAAAAGTAAAGTGGCTCCTCCCAACCCCAGAAACAGGATGGGAAGCAGGACTGTAACTGAACGAGCACATTCTCTTGACACGAACTTGTTGCTATGGGTAGATTTCTAGAAATTAACTTCTAAGTGATCCTTCAGTACATGTCAGAGCTACTTAGAATACAACAAATCATCTTACAGTCAGGACTGGAGGGTGCTGCTGGGTATCCCCTGACCTGGCAGATCCTTGCTCTCCCCACACTGGCTGTGAGCACATGCAGAAACAGTCAATTAGAGAAGGAGGGATGGGAGAAAAATGAGGAGAAGGAAGAAGAGGGGAAATAATGTACCACAAAGTCTATGAACCAAAAGGTTTATGGAGGGAGAAGCGAGACAGAGGAATGGCTGGAGGAGGGAAAGACTCCATAGCTTTCATTTATTAGAAGAGAAGGTTATTGTCCAAACATCATGGTTATCCATATTAATAATCCCAAAAGTATCTGAACTCCAGGTTGTGAGCAAATACCAACTTTGGACTTTCTAAACATCAACAAATCATAAAAGAAGTACCAGTGATGTCATCTGTGAGGCAGGGTGGCTGCTGTCACTCCTCACACTCGTGACCCTGGACATGTGAACTTCAACTGCCTCATCAAGGTGAAAATCAAAGACAAGTGAAGGCCTTTATTATTTCTCAGCCTTCCCCTGATCACACTCCAACCCCTGCACAAACCCTTGTCAAGCTATACTGTGATACTGAAGCTTTTAGTTCTTTTGAGTATCAATAAAAAGAGCATTCTCCTGTGAACCCATCTGCTCTTTCTCTAAAACCATCACAAGGCACAGAATGTGTTAGGATGCTCTATCAAGAAATATTTTAATTTCAATACAGGAAGGAGGGAACCCTTTTCATCCCTGAAGATCCAGAATAACTTTTTTTTTTTTATTGTCCATAATGAGTTACATTATTTAGTGGGCAAACCATGTGTTGTTATCCCGAATTCCCCGCTTCCCCCCTCCCCCTCCCTGATCAGTTGTATATCCTCCTTCGTGGGCTGTCTGTATTAGTCCTTGTGGCAAGGGATCCTGTATATCTTAGTACTCTTTATTAGCCAATGAAAACCATTCTCACGTCTGTCTTCCTCCCTGACAACCATGAAGTTTAAAAACCAGTCCTGATTACAGAATTCGGTTCTGTTTCTTTGCCCTTAGAAAGTTTTAAGTTTTTTTTTTTTTTTTGGATGGGGGTGGGTGAATATAGCTCAGGGTAGAGCATTTGACTACAGAAAGTTTTTAAGCGTTGTAAATATTTTATTTATTTATTTGACTCTGTGTGTGTGCATTTGAATTTTAAGCTTGTTAAACTTGTAACTACAGAATCAGAATTTCAGTTGTTTGTTTGGTAACAGCAAACCTCCTTCCTTCAGTAACTGGTAAAGTAGCTGGGAAGGTGTTAGGATTTCTGTTAGGTTCACTTCTGAACACTCAAATGGTGCATTGAGCATTTCTTTCCCACTGAGGTTTAAGGTCATGTTTGCACTGCAGTAGATGACTGATTCTTATGTACCTGTTTCCTTCCTCTTGCAAAGGGGCAGAGGAAATGATGGCTAGATGTTGAGGACTGCTCTGGGACCTTATATGTTTGACTTAGTTCCTTATTAAAAATAGTATAAGCTTAGATCAGAGGACTTGGTTTCCAAGTCATGAAGCCCCTGGTTCCTTTCCCAACAAAGCTAATACATGTATTAAGCCTGCTGCACTGAGGGGGGACCTGCTGCTGCCTGAATGTGCCTCTGGCTTCCTACAGTAGGTAGAGAAGCCTGCTTCATCATCCCAGACCAGCCCACAAATACCAGCTGATTCCTTCCCAACGCTGGTCTCCCCACACAGGTACTCACTGTTAAAATGATGGAGCGCAGTTGCTTCTGAGCCAAAATATTTGCCATCTCCTGTGACAGAAAACACCACCAAAGGCTTCCATTAGAGACAGGTTTCAACACAGCCAAGAAAGACATTGTCCCGGGGTGCACTTCACAACTGTATATAAGCAGTATTTCTGAGAAAATCATGAAGTCCAACAACAGTAGTATGGAGATTCGATTTGGATTACAGAAGCCAAGAGCAAAGGCAAAGAAGGAGATGGAGGCACCTGCAACCTTTAATTTTTTCCTTCCCTCCTGGACAAGTTCTTCCTTCTAAGAAGGAATAAAAAGCAAACATCCCAAAGGAAGGCAGTGCTTCTTCATGAGGAAAGCGCATGCCCATCTCCTGGTAGACGATGTGGAGAAAGCTTTAATACCACTGCATAGACATGCCTGCGTGGGCATCACAGGTCTGCTAAAAGTCAGTCCATTTAAGCCTGGTTGGAACTAGAGTGAGGAGCCAGGGCCTCTGACTAGAAACAGAGCTGTGCAAGGATGCCCATGTGGAGTTCACGTTCTGGAGGTGGTGATATGTGCTCTGGCATTTCTGAGTGGTACAGAGGATCTGGGGATGACTTTTTAAATGCAATGATTAACAGATTCTATAAATATTGACAAGCAGGTAGAAAAAGGAACATTAAATCATCAAAAACAGCCTTGTTACATACTTTTGAAAAGTAAGAATACTGCTCATATTCAGGAAGATACCAGCTATTTATCCTGGGGAGTATTTCTGGTGTTGCAATTCTTATTAAGCAGAAAGGAAATGAAAATGAATGCTACTGAGGCTAATGCTTATCTGCAGAGAGCTGGAAGGACTAAGGGGAGGAGCTACATGGGGAGGAGAACTAAGGGGGAGAAGCTATGGGGGGCATACAGGCAAGGTAGGTAGCGGAATAAGACATCTGCGCCCATTTGTTAGGCTGGCAAAGGGCACATGGGTAACTTACAGTGAGAGGACAATCAAGGATGTCAATATTGCTCTCTACATCAACCTAACAGCGTCACCGTCACACAGAAAGGAAGGCAGGCAGGAGAGAAGGGACGGAAATTCAGAGCACTGTTAGAAGCTGGCAGCTTTAGTGGCACCTCCTGCCCACCCTGTGCACTGAAAAGGGTGTCTACACCATCAGGCCATTTGCAAGGGCTAGAGGGCATTCCAGTACAAATCTGAGACTATGTCCTTTCCTGTGCTCTCGCCAACTAGAAAGCAAGAACAGGGGCCAAGGACACCTTCAGAAACAAGTTGAGGGAAACTCAGAAGACCTGCCCTTCCACACAGAAGGCCCTGCCTTCCCTCTTTCCAAAGAACGAAGGAAGGCACAGGAAGTGCTTCTGTTTTGGTTTCATCTGCTTGGACCAGATATCAGAGAGGGACCAAGGGGTCCTGTAGTTCTTTTAATTGCTTTTTATCAACTTTATCAATTTATTTACAAAATGGAAATAAATACTGCTCAATAATAATCCCACAAATGAAATGAAAAAAGTGTATTCTCTGTTTATTTTAGCCTCCTAGGTAGAAGATTTAAAAGTAGCTTGGGGGAGTGGCTGGAGAGATTGCTTAGTGGTTAAGGTGCTTGCCTGCAAAGCCTAAGGACCCCCAATACCCATATAAAGCCAGATACACAAAGTGGCACATGTGTCTGGTGTTTTTTTGCAGTGGCTAGAGGCTCTGGTGGGCCCATTCTGTCTGTCGTCTGTATGTCTCTCTCATAAATAGTTTATTTGAAAAAGTAGGCTGGAGAAATGGCTCAGTGGTTAAAGGCACTTGCTTGCAAAGTCTGTTTGCCTGAATTTGATTTTATTTATTTTCAAGCAGAAAGAGAGAATGATAAAGAGAGAAGGAGCGGGCATGACAGGGCGTCTTTCTACTGCAAACACACTACAAAGGTATGTGCCACTTTGTGCATCTGGCTTTACGTGGGTGCTGGAGACTCAAACTTGGACCTTCAGGCTCTGAAAGCAAGTGCTTTTAACTGCTGAGCCATCTCTCTAGCTCTTTAAATATTTTTTGCTTTAAAAAATCAATCCTTTGTTCTGATAAATAAGTCTTAAATTCAATGATTTATAAAGTTAGCATTGATTTTTCATCAGCAGATAAATACCTTTCAGCTAGTTTATTTCAAAGACTGAATGAATCATAATACTTTGTAAATTTCTCCTGGGTTATTCATTTTCTATTAATTGGATGTATTAAATGGTTTGAAGTTATTAGACTACTCTTTATGGTAGTTTATTACAACAACAGAAAGTAAATTTTGTCTTATCCATGCTATATTGCATAATTTAAAAAAGATTCACAGAATCCAAAGTTAATGTTATATTATTTTACATTATATTTTCTTTAGTATCAGTGTTCTAAATCAGTACAGATAGACATTGATTCTCTATATTCTCTCTATTTGTCCATGGCCACAAGAACCCAATTCAACAACTCAACAGTAGTTAGAGTGAGGTGCAAAGGCACAGTGCGTCTAACTCTTGTAAAGCCAGACATCCAGGTGAAACCACAGCCCTCGGGCACTTGTGGACTTCCATTTCCTCAGACAGAAAAAGGAAATGCCAAAAAGTTCAGGCTAGAATGCAAATTTCCTAAGCCTACACTAACTCAGAGACCTTGCAGTGTCACCAGATGCCTGGACCCGGTCATGGAGAGGGTGTTGTGATAGCTGCCAGATGGTTTAGGTGGTTTCCTGCGCTGCCTGGGATCATCAGCAGCTCAGGATGCAGGTACCAAAAAGGCAGTCCCACCCATGATCGCACCCCAGACCTGCAAAGACCTTCAAAATCTTGCTTGGGTACCAGATTCCACAGCAAAGGTCGGGATGTCAGGCACTGATACTAACTCCATCAAATTCCAGTCACATAGGAGGATATAAAAGGGCCCCTCCCTGTGCAAACACAGTGACCGGAATGATCACACAATTCTAAATGAAAACAAACTAGAATCACATAAGTTCATAGAGGCCTAAAGTCCTAAGTCATGGGGGGGGGGAACCCCACAATGCTCAAGACCACATCCAGTAGCAGGTTAGTTTTCTAAATCTTTCTGGGGGGGATGTGAATGGACCTTGAAGCGTGAGCTAGATTTCGAGATCACAAAATTCCACTTTTTCCAAGTTCCCCTCTACAATGGTTCCTTCCTTAGTTCAAAGAAAGAAGGAAGCAAGGAAAGGGTTTGTTTACTATGGAGGGGTTCCTTCTCCTCACATAGTCTCCCAACCAGATCCACACACATCGACAAGCAATTAGCTCCTCTGGCATTTGGTCACAGTGGTCTCAACCAGGGGCAGCCATCTGCATAGTTCCTCTTGTCTTCTCCTCTTCCCCTCTCCCTGGGCAAGACAATACATGTCCCATGCAAAATGGGGACAGCACTTCCCTCCCCCCAGTGAAAGCCCAAGGAAAGAACAAAAGACCTTCAAGTTTCTGACACTGACTCCACCACCCCCATCTTTCTTGCTCTCAGCCCGTGCAGGGGACTTCACTTCATTAAAGGGCACTTCCTTAGACCAGAGCTTATCCACCTACAACTTCCCACCCCCACATCCTAGCAGCTTCCAAGGTAGGGCTGCGCTGGAGCACCCCTTGTGGACAGAATCCCTAAAGGAGAAGATGTTGGAGGAAGTTCCCAGCACTGGGTGAAGTCCTAAGACTGAAGAATTGGCACTTACCTGCCTCCTCTCATCAGGAGCCTTCAGGAAAAGTGCATTAATCACAGCAATGGTGTAGGTCTGGATTTCTTGATCTGTCCTGTAAAGTTCAGAACAATACAGAAAGTCAGAAGAGGTAAGTCTTGAGTCAGACATGGCAAGGCTCAAGTATAAATACAACACTCCACCCACAAGACAGAAAGGCAGGGCCTAGAAAGTTCATTCAGCACTGAGAATGTATTTCCATTATCACTGACCTACACACAGTGTGTACAATTACTATGGCCAGGTGCTCACTGGTACCCACCCAGAATGAAGGCAGTCAGATGGCTATCTCCCTCTTCTCTCAGAGGATTTAAGGCATGGACCCAGAGAATGGAGTGGTGGGTATAGGGAAGTGTGTGTGTGTGTGTGTGTGTGTGTGTGTGTGTGTGTGTGTGTGTGTGTGTGTGTGTGATTTTCTGTCTGATGCATGATATGTGTGAAGGAGGTGCTATAGATGTCCCCACATTCTAGGCTTATTTAAAGGAAACAGCTTTGTTTTCATGACACTATTACATATTTTAAAAATTTGTTTCCCAACAGAAACTTGGTTGTAGCAAGAATAATAAGTAAACAAGGCATAGACCAAGAGCAGCCAATGAGCAATGCTTGGGATACTTTATTACGTTGGGTCAGGAGAAGAGCTTTGAGCACAGCCTTACACAGGATGGAATTCAAAGGCCAGTTTACCATACCACAAGCCGCCTGGAGGCCTTAAACAAGTTCCTGGGTCTTTCTAAGCAGTTTTCTTATCTGTAGAACAGGGTGAAGATATAGGTATTTCCTGGGGCCACTATGCAGAGGATAAAATGAGTTGCTATATGTCAAACCCTTAGCACAGTGCTTGGCAAAGATAAACTCTTCAGTGTAGCACATTGTGAATGAATCACTCTGAGCCCTTAAGATTCAGTGGTGTGTGAAACTGATCTCCCATCAAGACAACACACACACACACACACACACACACACACACACACACACACACACACACACAAAGTCATCTATTCTGGGAAATGAGCTAATATTCACTGAGGCCAAAATCCACAGCTTCTGTGACTTAAATCCTAAATACTGATCATTCTCCCACCTCTAAATGCAGTAAACATGTAATGAATGCACTTTTGTAGTTTCAATGATAAATGTGTTAACGTTTTCAGTACACTAAGAACTGTTGAATATTTCTTTGCATTCCCCAAATTCATATTTCTTTATCACCAGCTCAACTGGGTCCATTACATTTCCCTTTAAGAATTTGCAAGTGGGACCTGAGAGACCAGAAGAGGGAGCCATTGGTAGCCTGGTCACCAAATGTCAGTCAAAGTGATTGCCAAAACATATCCACTTAAAATCCTTTCTGGATTTTACAAAGTATCCACATATCCTTCCAACAAACTCCCCTTCCTGTGTGTGCTAAACCACAGCATTTGTTGCCACCTGCAGCCCCTAATATTTACGTGGATCAAGTCACATTGTAGAAAAAAGTCCTTCTCTGTATCAGCTGCAACTTTCTAGTAGAAAGGGGGAAAATCCCCCAAATCATATGCTGTGTGAGGGCAGATGTATAACTTCCATGCTATAGCTCAGGCTTCTATAAAATTGCATATATTTTATTTTAAGAATATCACTGTAATGTAAATGCTTTGACTCTAATTTAGGAAGAAGTTTGCCACTAAAAATTCTTACCATGTCAATGATAAAATTTCTAAATGATTATGAAACTACCCATGATATCACAAAACACATTATATATAGTTAAGAACAGAATCTGTTGAGAACTTAAGAGAAAGAAATTGTGTTTTATGAAAACCCTACCAATAATCACCAGAAATCACCAACACAGAGAGCTTCCTAAGAGCTAGGCACTTGGAGACAGGGTTAGGGAGTCACTGTGCCATTTCAGTGTGATGAAGGACCAGAACAGGACATGGTTCGGTTATGCCTCAAGATTTCTTTTTTTTTTGTGCATGGTACTGAACTGGTACACAAGGTTTCCCAGGCCATCACCGTCGCATGTCCCACACCACACCATGGTGCCCAGGCATGCTTACCCTTGAAGATGGGGAATGAGCTGGCCAATGGTGATCTCTTGCGCCACCTTCTGGTAGAGGTCGTGGCTGTTCAGTACCATTGACTCCAGAATGGCCAAGGACCGCTGTAGGATTGAGATGTCGATGGCCGACTTGTTCACAAAACTTGCTATCTGAAAATCCAAGTGGAACACAATTGACCGATAATGGTAAGCAGGACACAGACGTCAAAAAGCGAGTCAAGAAAGTAAGCTGGGAATCAGCGATGAGAACCAGACACAGGACGTATGCACAGTAGAACAACAGGAGATGCAGTGAGTGAACAGTGTTCGCCATAGCATTTCAAAGCCCCGTTACCTCCTACAATTCAGTGATCACTGAACATCTAGCTAACAGATATTGTCAAAGAACTATTCTGTCTGGGTTTCACAGGAGGATTATCATGAGCTTCAGCTTTTAGACATTCAGCACACACCCTGTCTCTGAGAGGGTAATTTTAGCACAGGCCAGTGACCGAATGCACCTGTTCTCATGGGTCCTTCATTCACAGGATCAATGACTTTTATGTTATTTGCCTATTAAGTTCTTACAGGACTTAGCCCTTGTCAACACCATTCAAAAGGCAAATTTTTCCACCAGCGAATTTTTGGCACACCTGTCCACTCTACTTGTAAGTTAAAACAAACAAACAACTCTACCCTCCATTCTTCCAGTTTCCTACAAAGTAAACTCTTATTTTTTCCCCAATGTAGCAAACAAGAGTTTATTTAAATTAGCATTTGTGATGGTTTATATTGTCAACTCTACAGGACCTAGAATCCCTATGAGGGATTAAACAGGTTAGATTGGTCTGTGCAGTCTGTGAGGGATTAAGTTGATAGGGGAAGACTCGCCTGAACAGTGGGTGGTACCATTTCCTGGACTAGGGTCCTAGACTGGATGGCTCATCAGTTAAAGGTACTTGCACTGGCCTGGGCTAAATTCCCTAGCCAATCACGTGAAGCAAGACAGGCATTTATTTGGACTGGCAAGAGATCCTGGTGTGCCCTCCCCACATGTGCAAACAAGCAAATTTCTAAAAATCTATTTTAAACATGAAAGTTGGCTGAGCAGCAGCATTCATCACTCACTCGGCTTCCTCGCTGTAGGACTGAATGTGAAAAGTTTCTGCCACCATGCCTGCCCTGTCACGATGGACTATAACCTGGAGCTACTGTACTTGGAGATGAATTTTCCTTCCTTCACTGAATTCTGTCAGGTATTTTGTCTTAGCAATGAAAAGGTAACTGATACAGCAGTGCTAAAAATTAGAGTCATAGTTTACTTTCTAAAATGTATTCCCCGAGGAATCACTGAAAACCTAAATAATTTGCAATATAAGAGGGAACACATGGGGACCATAAAGATTTTATTTTAGAGAACTTATTAAGAGTTATTGCTGTCTGTCAACAAGTCAGACTAAAACACAACTGTTAAAGCAACAATGAGGGCTTTCTTGAAAGCTAAATGACTTCCATGAGGATTAAACACTTGCTGCTCCTCTATCAATACGACTTCTCCCTCTGTCTTTCCCATAGATCTCACATCCTTCCTCTGCCCTGTCCCATGGACCGCTCTCCCAGCCCCTCCTCTGTCCAGTCCCATGGACACTGTCTCAGCCCCCTCCTCTATTCTATTTCATGGGCCCCCTCTCAGCCCCTTCTCTGGCCTGTCTCATGGACCCCTCTCCCACACCCCCTCTATACTGACCCTCTTCCTCTGTCCTGTCCCATGGACAGTTCTCCCATGTCCTTCTCTGTACTGTCGAATGGACCCTCTCCCAGCCCCCTCCCCTATACTGTCCTATGGACCCCCTGTCACAACTCCATCTGTTCTATCTTGTGGACCCCTCTTCCATCCCCTTCTCTGTGTTGTCCCCTGAACCTCTCCCCCACCCCATCTGCTCTTTCCTGTCCCATGGAACTGTCTGCTACCTCCTCCTCTGTTTGGTCCCATGGATTCCTCTTCCACTCCTACCCTGTCCTGTTCCATGGACTCCTCTCCCACTGCCCTCCTCTGTCCTGTCCCATGGATTCCTCTCAATCCCTGTACCTGATAAAAGACAAATGCACCTCTAGAACCTCCACCATCATCCCATGGTCTTCATTCTGGCTCACTGATGAAATCGAGATTTGTAGCAGGTGAGGAAGGCAGAGGGGTATGGGTAACTGACACCCTGCCAGCCTCAGACCAACCTGATTTCAGGCAGTGGGGATAAAGTCATGCTGTGATATGATAATTTTACATTCTGAAAGCTATTACTTTACAGTACAAACTACAGGAAGAGTATGAGAATTTTAAGACCCTTAAGTGTACAAGAATTTTAAGAGGAGCTAAGAACTCTTGCAGCTCCTCTCCTGCTAACATGTTTACTGTCCCTGGCGAGAGCTTGTCTCAATCCTCACTTCTGCGCCAGTCCATGAGACCTACCACGAGGACACCACCTCTTTTCCTTTTAAACCACTGTCTTCTGACAAAAGTCCAAGTGCTCTCATCATTTTATACTTAGGGCTCTCCTAAGCAGAGTATAAATCCCACAACTTCCTCACCACCCCTCCATCATGTTTATTATCCCAGTGTAATTCTTGAAAATGGTATTAGGAAACTGAAGAAGTTCATGGGCAATACAGCTTACTATCTTTGTACTAATTTTCTCATTACAGGTGAACCTTTCTGTTTCTGTTGGTTAAACTTCCACCTAAGAGTCTGCTGCTTCTACAAAGCCTTTCACCCTGGGCATCAACTCTTATATTCCTTCAGTATTTATGTTATCAGGTTTGTTTTCAACAGACTTGCATATTCTCATAGACCCAGAACAACACAAATAAGCAAGACCCAACAGTTTTTAATTTATGCTCCTTATAATCTGGCAGGAACAGACAACAAGGCATTTACTGTAAAGTACAGTAAGTTATTCTGGGCATCCAACACAGCTTAAAATCACATGGCATGAAAACCCATCACACTTCTCCTGATTCCTTCCCAGTTCTCACGTTTTTCAAAGTAGCCATAATCATTACTGGTTAGTGTCCCCAGTTCCCCATCTTCCATCCCTGTGGACACATTTGACATTTATGACATTTCTCTTTGACACACATTATGTCTACACATAACATTGGTCCATTGGCCCAGCTCATTTCTGGGCTCCCAAAATATCATCTTCAGTTTCCTCTATGTGCTCGTGTGTTCTTTCTCTCTCGCCACCTCTCTCCCTCTCCCTCCCCTCATCTTTCATGTAACCCAGGCTATCCTAGAACTCAATATGTAGCCCAGGCTGGTTGCAAACTCACAGCAACTCTCTTGCTCTAGGCTCCTGGGTGCTGGGATTATAGGCAGGTGCCACCATAATTAGCTGCCGATGCTCAAGTTTTTCATTGAGTGGAAATTTATCCTCTATTTCCACGAATATCCTTTGACAATAATTCTGTTTGCAAAATATTCAATGAATAGTCATCAAATGTTTTTTTTAGATGTATACCTTCTTAAAAGTTTTAAAAATTGTCAATTAACCACTATGAGCAGTGGGCTATTTGTGGTGGTCAAATAATCTTTGTTCTTTGCTTACTTTAGTGGTGGTATCACCAACTGTCATACTTCACTTCCTTTTGCCATTTGTCTTTTTTTCTCACGTGACTTTCACAAAAATATTCTTTTAAGGTCTTTTCTACTAACTCACCTTTCCTTTGACATGTAGTAACCAATAATTTCTGCAATCTTTAAGCCTGCCATTGAGTGAGCATTTTCTAGAAGTCTTGGAGGTGAGAAGCTGCCTTGTGCGGAGCAGTCCTGAGGCACGTGCCAGTCATGCTGGGAAACTGACCTCTGCATCTTTATGTGTCAGTGGCTGTAACCAGACATTTAAATGGCCTGTACTTTCACTGAGGACTGATCCAAGCAAACCTAATGACTATCTTCCTCCAGGAAACTAGAGACAAACTACCCTTTAGTGACTGTGTGAACATCCTCTGTATCCAGTTTAGAAATGATAGTTTAGAGTTAGCCATAGGAGGTACAGACCATCGAGTTAAATTTCAGGGTCTTTTACCCCTTAATAGATTAGTAATGACTTTTTCACCATTCAGCTTCTCCATGAGTGACAGGCTGCATTTTTGGCTGAAGTGAGTGAGCCAGTTTAGCTGGGGAAGGCCCAGGTTCAGAAAGGTAGGCTGTGTTCTAAGGAAGAAAGCATCAGAGGAGTTAGTGATAATTAAGCAAGTGAACTCTTCATGTTGCTTATTCAGTAATACAGAGGAACATTTAGGTAACTTCAAAAAATTCTACTGCATGTGTGTGTATGTGTGTATGCACGCACATGTGTGCCAGGATGTCCCGGCACAAATGAATGCCAGACGTACCTCCAGCTTTTATGTGGGTGCTGGGAATTGAACCTGGGCTGACAGGCTTTGCAAGCAAGGGCCTGTAACTGCTGAGCCATCTCCCCAGGCTCAACATTTGGGTAACTTTTGAGAGGCTAAAGGGTGTCACAGAATATAAACCAAGGACACCATAATTCTTGTTATGTCTCAGATTTCTTGACTGTGATCCAAACTTTCAGAAGCCATGGACAGCATGAAACTGCACAGTCAATATGTAAAGATCCTGGTGGAGGCTCATCTCGGAAGAGAAATGGCCGGATACTTGCCCAGGTGCTGAAAACATCTATCTGAAGTGTGAGAGAAGGGCACTCGGAGCTGGGCCTGCATATGAAACTTTCCATTCACGACAAAGCCCAGATGTTATACTTGGCTTGCATAAACCAACTCCGAATACAGAAGTTCCATTTCTTTCCTGTTTCTTCTCTACATCTGTCTCTTCTTTAAGTAGCCAAGTCTTTAACAAGCAAGCACATTGCATATGGCTGTCAAGGGAGGCCGAGCTTCAGCGTGTTTGTGAGCTAGCGTGTTTGTGAGCTGTCTTCTGTGAACTAGCATCTACAGCCACAGTGGTCAGGGTGCAGTCACAGGAGAGTCAGAGGCTGGCAGGGAAAAGCATTTCTGCAAAGTGGCATGAACTTGGCATTGTAGGAAGCTGACTATAGACCACAGTGAGAGGCACCCTCAGTGACTGTGGCTGGCCTAGAGCTGGCAGCATGCTGAAGACAGCCTCACTCAGGAATGACAAGTCAGCCTTCCACGATGTAAGTATTTTCTGACAACTGCTTTTCAGATTCACACAGAGTACTACACTAGCAATACAATGGAAATGAAGCCATGTGATATATTCACTTTGCTCCATTTAAAACATTTATTTTTTTTTTAAATTTAAACTGTTAAAACACTGTTTGCCTTTGCTTCCTTGGATTCAATATGATTAAAAAATTAATTATGGTAAAATAAAATCATCTTCTCCATTATTTAGAAAATTAAATTATTATCATTTGCCCTGGCCACCACTCACATTATTTTAAGAAACAAAGTTTGTTATTCCTAATATCTTACAACTGAAATTATGCTTAAAATATACTTAAATAAAGTATTACTGTAGTCTTTCTTTTTCAACTTTGATTATTTTCTTTTAGAAGAAAAATGCTTCTAAGCAAATGCCACCCCTGCATTTGATAGACATGTGCATGGGCCCTACTGTCCACCAGGCCCTGGGGATGGAGTCATGAAGAAAGTCCCACTTGTCTTTCCTAGGGTCAGAGGTACTGGGAGAGACAGCCAAGTGAACACAACTTCACGGAGATGAGAGAAGGGCTTGCACAGTGGCATATGGTAGAAGTATTGTACTTAAAGGCCGTGAGGGCTGCTCAGGAAGCAGTGTGAGTAAAGGATGCTCCTGTTGGCTCTGCCCCTCCCACCAGAGCAAAAGAGCTAGGGACTGAGTGACCCAGGACACTCTCCCTCACCAAGACCTCATTAGCCTCCAGGCTCCTGTCCTTGAATCCTAACCAGGGGAAACAAGACTTAGCAGGCCCTGTTCTGGAAAGGATGGCTGGGGAGAACTCAGAGTTAATATCAGTGACATAATACCATAGTTTCAAGAAAGACCCAGGACACAGTTGTTACATGATACAACATAGGGACTATGACAGGAGATAACACGGCTAGATGGATTGGAAACAAGGGTGCATCCGTTACTTTTTTGGGACAAAATACCTAACCAGAAAAAAAGTAGTTTATGGAGGAAGAAGGGTTTTACTGGGCTTACAGCTTCAAGGGAGAGTTTCATAGAGGTGGGAAGGCCTGCCGGGTGGGAGCCAGGGGCCACTATCACATCACCTTGGCATTAGGAAGAAGAACAAAAGCAGCAAGTGGTGGGTGGCTGGTTAGAAAACCTCAAGGCCCAATTCAGTGCAGTGGCCACTTCCTCCATCAGCACCACCAGCTGGTGATCAAGTATCCAAATGCAGAAGCCCATGGGCGACATTTCACGTTCAAGCCTCCACTTTAGAGTATAAGCATCTGGACCTTATAGAAACTTGTAGAAGATAAGATACAGTGGTTCAATTTCTGCTCCCACCATCTAATGCCTCTACCATCACCAAACGACTGCTTTGTAACACATCAGAAAGAAATTCATACAACTGCTAAAGGTCCAAAGGAGGCCCCCCTTTTGGAACATCTCCCTGTAGTTCCCTGTGCCCACCTACTCTGGCTTCATGGAGTTACAAAGAGAAAGATTCAGAAGTTCGCCAGGAAGGCCCTTAGTTTCCTATGAGCTCTTATCTTAAATATGTGACCCCACCCCCAGCAGACATCTTTCCACCTGTTGGGCCTTTTTTTTTCTATACAGAATAGGCCTCTCTTCTGCCTTTCAATTCAAATAGCATCTCACCCAGATGAACTTCAAATCCCAAACCAGCAATATCAGCCCTTAAGCAAATAGGAGACTTGGCGGGGCTAACTCCTGTACTGATGCACCTTCACCATATCCTTTTCATATTTCAGCTAAAAATTTTGGAGAAAAATGAGCTTGCCCACAAACATCACAACTTTATGACACAAGCTGAGCAGGCCCCCAGGTGCCATGCTAACATGTGCTTTGAACATGTGCTCCATGACCTTGAGCTAAGCATAATCTAAAAATGTGTCTGTCCCCTTTCCTTCCTGAACACTGAGCATGCATCCACCACTGAAGTGCTTCCCTATATGAATGTGTATGGACTATATGACTATGTATAAGACTATACGAATATGTATAGACTGACACATGAAAGCCCATGTGCCTATGTTCAGAGAGGGCACTGCTTTGGAAATAACCCCCATGATCTCTTACTGCTGCAGATAACTCATCTTTCTCCACTCTTATTTCCTGCCTATGCTTATTTTGACTTTTCACACACCAAAATGCAAGCCCATCTCATTTGGTTACAGTAACATCACACCACAGATACCATCCCAAACCAAGCAACCCATGGCATCACCAACATCAGGACATACATACTAATGTGCCTTGCGCCTGAGGTGCTGTACGGAGAGGACATACCATTATTCATGTAGGATTCTGGTCCCCAATGCATAACCTTCCTTAAACGAACCATGAGGGCAACATTCAACACATCCAATTTCAGGAATTTGCTATAATATTACTAACAAATACTTTACACAAATGTAAAAATCGCAAGTGACAAAAAACAAAAAAAAACAGAGGAACCATCATGGGTTGGAAAACACTAAGGTGAAATAACTAATTCCATGTGGGACCCTGGATCAGTGCTCTACCAGAGAAAAACATCAGTAGAAAAGCTAATAGAAATCAAATAAAGGTATTACTGCGTATATATTAACATAGTAGCTCTGACAACTGTAAATACCATGCACAATGTCCATAGCAAGGGACATACATTTCAGACTATTTTGGGCAACCTTGCTTCATCTCTAAAGTTTTCTTATTAATATTTATTTCTATGTGTGCCAGGATCTCTTGCTACTGCAAATGAATGACAGACACTTGTGCCACTTTTTGCATTTGGCTTTGTGTGTGTGGCTCAGAAATTGTACCCTGGTCAGAAGGCTTTGCAAGCAAGCCCTTTTAACCATTGAGGCATCCTTCCCAGCCCCCCAACTTTGCTTTAAATCTACCATTGTTTCACAATACATAGTTTCAACTTCAAATGACCCATACTGGACTTCACTTTGATTCACTAGCTTTGCAAAGATTCACTGAAATTGTTGATTTTTCAGCAACCCTTCTCAAGATTCTATACTTATGTTTGAAATCTTTAGCATCTCATTATTCTTACCATTATAGAGAACAAAATGTTAATAATTCAGTCATCAATGAAGTTATGCTAAAAGTATTAAAAGATAGGGCTGGAGAGATTGCTCAGTGGTTAAAGGTGCTTACTTAGAAGGCCGGTAGGCCCGGGTTTGATTCCCCAGTACCTCCAAAAAGCCAAATGCACAAAGTGGCACCTGTACCTGGAGTTCATGTGCAGTGGCTGGAGGCCCTGGTATATTTCTCTCTTTCGCTCTGTCCCCTGCTTGCAAATAAATATATAAAATATTCTTTTAAATGATCAGGATAAGTTATTCCTTTTTTAATATTTAAAAAAATTTTTTTGAAGTAGGGTCTCACTTATGCCAGGCTGACCTGGAACTCAATCTGTAGTCCTGGGCTGGCCTCGAACTAATATTGATCCTCTTACCTCTGCCTCCCAAGTGCTGGGATTGAAGGCATGTGCCTCCATGTCTTGCTAGCATAAGTTATTCTTTATTAGCCAATGGAAACAGAATTAGAAATGTGAGGATGTGTCTCATTATATTTCCCAAATGCAGGAAATGGTGAGAACCCCTCTGTCTTCTCTCTTTACCCCAGGACCACACTGGCCTCTCCCTTTATCAGCTTCTTTTCTAAAGAGGAACCCATGGGCTGGCTGATGCCCATGGGTTCCTCTTTAGAAAAGAAGTAAACAAGTAAACAAGACTCTCTGCCCAAGGGGCCACCACTACCTCCTTCATGCCTGTTTGAAAGTAGGAATGAAGGAATCAGTATCCTTTGCCTCTCTATCTCTGGACATCAAGATGGGGAAGGCCCACTGAGCAAAGCCAGCAGGAGCTCTGCTTGGTTCTAAGATTTGTAGTTATATGCAGGGTATCTGTTATCTAACTATGTAGTTATTAACGACATGACATTTTGATTTCTGTGTAACTCTGGCCTCCTTCCTATATGTGATCCTTTATGATATCGGTGAGAAACAAAATGTCATTTTCATGTAGATATTAAGGGCCCTGCACCCCACAGATATAATACTATAAAGTCCATCACCACCTTGCAATTATAAAATATCCTCAAAGTACATCTGTGAAAGAAAGAAATAACGTTGACCTTATGGAAGCACAGTCCACATTACCTTCTTAATAAATGCCACAGAGAATGTATCCCATGACACAATGCCATGGTCCATTAGTTCCACAAAGGCCGTCAGGGTGAAGGACAGCATATCTCCAAAGCTGAAAAACAGAAGATGTACAGAGTCATGGACCCAAAGCCAAGAATCAGGAAAGATGCAGAAGTGAGACAGCTTTCAGTAAGCAGGATGTTCAAAGAATGTTGGGACAAGCAGCTGGGTATAGGCACCTAAGTTTAGGAAGGGGCAGACACTGGAAGTCAGCCCGAGTTCACAGAATCAGACAGGCTGCCTCACACTGACCACACTCTGGAGATGTGTGTCATACTGGACAATTCACTTAACCCTCTGAACCTGTTGACTCTGCAGGCAAGCTTGGTAGTATCTATCTAACCACAAGGCTGTCTAACGAACATTTAATAAAGTGTGAAGGGTGTAATCAGTCAGTAAATGATAGATTAAAGAGGAGCTTCCCAGTAAATGACAGCTGAAGCAACCAAGACAGGGCAATGCACTTCTTTCATACAGGAGGGAAACTCATTGATTTTATTAAGAATATTAGCTCAGGAAAATATCCTAGTGCTCTCTGTGGATGCTTGCACATGTCTACTCATGCAAAAGTATACACAAGTAAACCCTCTTATTTGATGTCACACTGGCTAGGAGTATATCTTTACACTAAAGTTAATGGGTTTTATGGAATGTCTATGGAACTAATGAACTCCATATAGTGGGCTTGCTGACTCAGAACACTGTAGGCAGGGCCTATTGCATGCTTTGAAAATTTACAGACATCATCATAAATATTGACTGAAGCCATTAATACTAATGCTATCCCTATTCATACACAGATAGATGTATGCCAGCCAGGATTTCTATGCTACATGACACATAATGCAAATTCCCACACTCAATTTTTTTAAAAATTGGATTGGTTATTCAGTCTTTTCATCTATGGGCCACACATCACATTATTTCTACATTAGAAAGACATATACATTTAGACCAAATCTTCCTATTTTCAATTAATACAACCGAAAACAGGTCCATGGCGCATCTGAAACCCTTCTGGATGTCCCTTCCTGGAAATGTTCTTTTCAGTCCAGCTTTAAAAAGTTGAAGTTTTATTTCGTATCAGAAGTTGGAAAAGGGCTGTGTGTCTCAGAAGCAGAGACTCGCTAGAACGAAATCGTTGCATCGATGGTCTCCAGAGGCACAGGGCAAGGGTTTCAGCTCCTTCTAAGTGGCAAGTTACTTTGCCATCCTATGCCTTGGTTTCCTCACTAAAGCCCATGAGGAGGGTAAAGGTGGTGGTGATGGAGATCTTAGGGCAGGGACTGCTGGACAAAGGAAGGGATCTAAAAGACTTAAAGTCCTTTGGAGACTGTGGCGAACAGTATGCAACATGTGCACATTAGCTAATATCACCAGAGAAAAGTAGTATCCACAAGCCTATATGGAGTCTGTGATTTTCAAATATTTCTCCTTCACTGTGTAAAGGGTTGTCTGTTTTTAATACCAGGGGGAAACACAAAGCAAGCCAGACTCTTCCAGCCTGATGGAAAAACACTAGGAATCCCAACCTTACAGGTGCCCCTAGGTGGCATCAGAGGGTCATGCCTTAAAAAGAGCTCCAAACCAGAAAATACAAAATTTTTGAAAGGAAAGATAAATAAATAAATTAATAATAAATAAATAAAAGAAGGGTGCAATACTGGTTAAAAACTGCATAAAAGGTAATCTGCTTTGGGAAATAATAATTCAATTAGTAAGATTTATTAATAGATTAGCATTTCTGTGAAAATACTATTACATATATTATTAATAGACTGGGTAGGTATTAGTATTGCTTTGAAAATATTACTACATATAATATACATAAAATATTATTACATATAATATATTATTTGAAAGCAATATTAGCTGTTTTGGTCATTAAGTTAGAAAGAAATAATCAACATATAATAATTGGTATTTGCTTATAGCTGGCATGTGAAAAGATTGCAAATGCTAAGCGTCTGCCATGCCTATCATGGAAGGATGCCACCTACGGGTCCCCTCAGCCTCAAAACACCTGCTTTGGTGATGTTCAATACAGACCCAGGCATGCTGTAATAGCTACTGTGGCCTCAGCCTCTCAGCATTCCCAGTCTTGGTGGGTTACCTGAGCTGGGCACACACTTGACCTCGGTTTGGTATGAGTCTTCATGAGGAACTTTTAAATCAACACATCAATCATATGCATTCCTTGTCATTATCTAGAAGCAAAACGTCCCAGCTCCTGGGCTACCTGCTAGTGTAACCCTCATCCAAATGGCCTTAGGGGTGCAAATTGAAGACAATGTCCCCTAAAATGCTCCAGAACTCTGTAGTCCTCAGACAGGCCAGGAAGACCTAGGAAGAGGAGATAAATAGGGGAAAGAGTGTCTTTTGGCTCCAAATCTCAAGCTGAGTGGAGTATGAAGGGTTCAGTCTGTATAGCTGTCAAGGAGGCGTGGCACCGAGACAGCAGGTAGCACGCTCTTGTCAGTTATCCATCAGTGTGGACAGACGACTGACAAGTGAGAGAAAGGCTGTATCCCATCCCACACCAATCAGGGTGCTTGCAGAAAAGATTGTTCTTTTGGCTCACATGATAGATTACGGATGAGGGATAAGATAGAAGTGCAGAATACAACCTATTCTAAAATGAATTAAATGTTAACCACATTGTGGTAATAATATACAGTAAAATATATACTACATATGTATATAACATACGTAGTATATAATATAGTATTTATAAACTATTTCTAACATGAACTTCATTATGACTTACTGCTGGAAGGTATAATTCTTCCTTGAAGGAAGACTTTGAGATTCAACTTCAAATCTTATTAGCAAGAAAGGGATGCCATGCTAAGTTTATAACTCACATCAAATGTCCTCTTTCAAATAAGGTGGCATTAACAGCTCTTATTGCCCCCTGACATCAGTATTTATTTCCACCCCTACAGGAGTGGTTCAGACTCAGAGCAAAGGCAGAAGCCCAAGGTATACTCTGAAGTCCAGGCTGAGTAGAGGATCAGGCCTTTAAAAAAATTACAAATATAAAGCAATCACATAGCACATTAAGTGCATTTTTATTTATTTGAGTGGCTTTGGGTTTTTATAGAGTGTTAGGCCAATGATTTTACAAATTTAGCCTTCTGCAAACTTCACATGCTGGTCGACAGACACTCACAGCCAACACACCATGTGTGCTGGAATGATTCCAATGTTTCTCATCAGCTTAGGAGAGAGATCATACAACTTCATTTCAGCAAAATCCAGTCAAGCTGAAAACAAGCATATAAACTTATGCTCCCAATTTCACAAAAGCATAGTGCTACCAAAGGTTTTGTGGGATGGTATGCCCAATACATAAATGGAGAAAAGATGAAAATAAAGGCAACTTTTAAAGCTATCAATAAATTGAGCCGAACAGTTCCTTAACTGTCAATGTCATTGGCTATGGTCCTCCCCTGACCACTGAGTTTTTCCATGTACTTCCCATCAGCGGTAAAATTTATATTCATTGGAATGTATGGATTAATCCATCATCCAGTTTAGACTTTGCCCTGACCCTTCAGAATCAGAATGGTTTATATCAGAAAGAAGTCTCATTACTTCATTTTTGAAACTGTAACTGGACTCTGTTCTATTGATCTGTTTGTCAATATCACTTCCTTCTATCAATACTACACTGCCTTGATAACTGGCCTTATAGTAGATCTTGAAGTCACTTAATGAACTCTTTCAACTTTGTTGTTGACTCTAGCTATTCTAGTCTTCAATTTAAGATTGTCTTATTTTTTTTTCAAGGTAGGGTCTCACTCTAGCCCAAGCTAACCTGGATATCACTCTGTAGCCTCAGGCTGGCCTCAAACTCAGAGTGATCAGCCTCGTGAGTGCTGGGATTAAAGGTGTGTGCCACCACACACAGCCTTGTCTTATAATTTTTAAATGACTGCTATAGTGTTGGATCTATTGATTCATTTGAAGAGAAATAGCATCTTTTTTAAAAAATGTTTTATTTATTTATTTATGAGAGAGAGAGAGAGAGAGAGAGAGAGAGAGAGAGAGAGAGAGAGAGAGAGAGAGAGAGAGGCAGGCAGACAGAGAGAGCAGAGAGAACGGGCACAACAGGGCCTCCAACCACTGCAAATGAACTCCAGACACATGCGCCCTCTTGTGCTGGCTTTACATGGGCACTGGGGAATCAAACTCAGGCCCTTCTGCATTGCAGGCAAATGCCTTAACCGCTAAGCCATCTCTTCAGCCCGAGAAATAGCATCTTTAATACTGTCTCTCAATGCCAAGAAATGGGATGTCTATCCCTTTATGTAGGTTCATAATTTCTTTTAGCAAAAAGTTTTCTGTGGATAGATATTGCATGTTTCCAGTTGAATGTACTAAAATTTTCATGATTTTTAATATATTATGAAAAATGGAAGTTTTAAAGCATCATTTTTTATTTGCTATTAATATATGAAAATACAAGGGTTTTTATACAATGACATTGCATCTTGAGACCTTGCTGAATTATATTATTAGAGTCTCTCTGTAGCTTTGTTAGAATTTTCTACATAACCATGTCTTCTATGATGAGAGATAGTTCCTCATCTTCCTTTCTGATATTATGCCCTGTACTGCTTCCTTGACCTATGACAGTGGATAACAACTCTAGTAAAGAATTCTGCTTTGCAGAAAGAAGTACAAAAGAAAACTTGTTTGCTAATCTTTAGGGTGGGGAAAAAAACCAGACTTGCAATTATTAGTTTAGGATTTTTTTTTTTTTTTTGGTAGATGGTTCATTTGTTGGGTTGAAGTGGCTCCCTTGGTCCAAATCTGCTGAGAACTTTTATTATAAATGAATGTTGAATTTTATGAAGTGCTTTTTCTCTATTAAGATGATTTTCTGGTTTTCCTATATTTTGTTAAATGCTCAATCACACTGATTTTCAAGTGTTGAGCCACTTCTGGGATAAATTCTTATTAATGTATTAGTTTCGCTGCTGTGACAAATATCTAAGGAAAGCAACTCAAGGAAAAGAGATTGATTTCAACTCATGATTTCAGCCCATAGGCAGCTGGATCACTGCTTTGAGCCTGAGGTGAGGCAGTGCAAGAAGAGTGAGAGGGAGAGGGGAGGAGGGATGGAGGGAGGAAGGAAGGAAGTGAAAGCAAGAACAGCTGAACTAACAGGCCTCCTGTGCTCCCAGTCTAGGGAAGTGCTCCCAACATTCAAGGTGAGGGTTTTTATTTCCCTTAGTTGCTTCTCTCTGGAAATGGCCTCATGGACACATTCAGGATTGTGCTATACTATCTCCGAGGTAGATCAAGCTGAAATAAAGATTAGGCAACATGGTCTGCATGTATTATTATTTGGTCTATTGCTTGGTTCTACTTGTTAACACTCGCTGGGGGTTTCTGCATCACTGTTCAATGAGACTTTGGTCCCTAATGTTTACTTTGTGTCAGGTTATGGTATGACAGTGATACTGGTCACATATAATTATTAGAAACTAATTCTTCCTCCCTTATTGTCCATTCAGTATTTCACCTACAAATACATGATAGAATTTAATCAATTCTCATTATGGGAGGACTTCTGATAATGATTTCAATTACTTTACTACCTAAGGCATTCATATTTTCTGTTTTTTTTCAGGAGTCAGTTTTGTCTACTTTAGTCCTCATAAGAGCAGAGGCTGGCTAGACGGTACAAGCAGAATGAGTGGTGTGTTGGGAAACTGGGTCATGTTTGTGAAAGATAGAGGGAAAAAAGCAGGATTGGGCATGGCAAGTTTACAGGCCAGGAGGTAGATTAGATATCTGGGAGAGGAAATAGATGTAGACCTGACAATCAGCTAATGGGAAAGCCCAGGACAAACACTGTCTGGGGGAGGTGTCCACAGTGGGCAGAAAGAGGCAGGCCCTAGAATACCTCCAGGCTCACTGAGTAACTGTTTTTCCCCATCCTCTAGGGTTTCCAGTCATGTCCATTGACATTTCACTAATCAGGGATGGAGTCCTGTAGAAGTTATGTGAAGATGTAGGCTCTCACAAAAACCCAACTTCCCTTCTTCCATGGATTTCTCCTAATTATCTAGTTGCCTATCAGCTGGAAACTAGTAGCTGATTTTGTGGGGCTCCTGCAGCCGCCCCACTTTCCTGGTTCTGGGGTTGTTGTGGGGAAAGAGCAGAGAACACAAATCTCATGCAAGGCTTGTTTTCTTAAGGATAAGCTTCCTGCTTTCAGTGCTCTCATACAGCTGCTTTCAGATGTTTTGTTTTAGCATTTTACCCATATTTTTATAATTTTTATCTGTTAGTCTGATGATACCACTTGTTTTGAGAATCAGAGCCCTAATTGTTGATTTGTGTTTATTATTGATAAATGGATGCCCGCACAGCAGAAGATTAAAACTACTGGTTGGCAACGTTTAAAGAAATGATTGTGTCCCCAGAGAGCCCTGAAGCCTCTACATTGGCAAATTGTATCAAGTCAATGAGAAGTTTTCATTCCAGCTCTGCCATCCAATTTTAATATGCGGCCCCACCCCAAAGGTGATGTTGATGTGCAGAACCCCTATGGGGGAGGACGTGTGGGTTAGAAGTGATGTGGGGACATGGAGACAGCACACCCAGGACAGACTATCCTAAGATTGCTTCTGCTTTCTTTACCTAAATGCTTTTATTCTACTAAAAGTATGTGAGATATTAACATTTATGTGGCTTGACCTGAGCAATGTAGAACTCTCCACTTTTTGTGTATTTAAGACACAAAAGGCTTCCTGTAAGTCACACTCTTGCTATGTGAGAGGAGTGAGGGGAGAACCACATGGAAGCAATAAGAATTTTGTCTGGAAGCTTGGAACTAAGGCTCTTAGTTGGGATGCTCGTCCGTGTTCTTTCTTAAACTGAAGTGATCTACTTAACATCTTGTCTTCACAGAAATGTATAGCCTACTTCAGAGTTGGTTACACACATCTGTACTCAACTGGTTAGTGGATAAGGAAGTTACTCATGGGAGAAAACTTGAAGAAATATAAGACAATTGTCATGCAATTGACTTAATACATTGGCAATCACTGATTAAACACCTTTTCAGACCCAATTTTCATTTTATGTATCAACCCTGCATATTTTAAAAAAAATCTTTTTCTTTCAGAGCCATTGAAGAAAATTCAATTTTTTAAATTCTAAACATCACATAGTCTACAAAAAGAAAGCTTTCTTTAAAGTAATCCACAAAAATTATGTTTAATGTTGCTCCAGGAAGAGAACAATTATGGTATAAACATTCAGTGGTAACACACATAAAGTACTCTTTATACCACAAAGTAAAAAGAAAAATAAAATTTTAAATAATGATAATGAGTTTATAAGAACATTAAACAAAACATTCAAAACACCTTAGATGTATTGATACAAAATTGGTCAGAAGGCAGGATATAACTATGCAGAGGGAAGAGAAAGAATGAAAACATGATGTTATAGATGACATATTCTTACCAAGGCTTCATAATCTTCTGCAATTTTTGGTATCGTCTATAAAATTGAAAAAAAAAACAACCATGTTAGGAACATATTTTAAATCAATGATTTTTACACAATAAACGTGTCCTGAAGAAAATAAGATTAGAAAGAGGTCAGTAAAAACACTTTGTCGATTTTAAAACATTATCTGAAATAATAAATTGATATTCCACAAGGATTAATCTACTTATGACAGCAGCATGTGCTTCTGAGTAAAGCCAGAGAAGCCTCCAGTGAATCAGAAGGGACACAGGTTCCATGGGGAGGGGAATTCCAAGGGTAAGTGAACTTATGAGATGTTATTATAAATAAATAACCTCTTCAATAAAGTTACCACTGATTTTACTTCTTTTGAGAGAACCAGTGATCCTTCTGAGAGCAGTCACTGCAATGCCTGTAAGGACCCATGACAATCAGGGACATCAAGCTAGAGACTCTGGGGAATCCCATCTGCAACAAGGGACAGTAGGCTTTCAGTTGTTCTATCCATTTGAAAGTTCTCATACATCTTCATTTGTTTTGAGGCAAGATTTCATTATGTAGCCCAGGCTGGCCTTGAACTTGTAATCTTCCTGCCTCAGCTTCGCAAGTATTGGGATTACAAGTGGTGTATGTTATCAGGGCTGTCTCTGTGCTAAAAACAATACAAAACCCAAAAACTCAGACATAAGAAGATAAAAAATAAGATGATCCTAGTCTGTTCAAACTGCCTTCCATCCCTTAAGCCAACCAAATTTCTCAGCTTTAAGGCTCCTTCCATATAACTAGTTATGTCCTACCCTCAAATCTTCTCACTCTAGACTCCTGTGGGGTACTGTGTTGGCCTCTGATTTTCCTTTCTCAAGTAGACCAATGGGAACACTATGTCCAACCTGGGCTGCCTCAGCTCAAAGCTCAATGCCCTTCCAGGTCCTTGAAGGCCAGGGAAGAATGTCAGGTGCACATCAGGTAGTCAAGAGATTGGAGAAAGACATCATTCTTCAGAAAAATTTATAGTGAACATTTTAAAGCACATAAATTATAACCCCTTCAGAAACTCAAATGGCTAAAGATTAAAATCTAGTCACTGGTAAAAGTGAGGGGTCAAAAACATAAGTAAGGTTTTCTTCAACCTCTTCCCTCTTATTTTCCTTGCCTGTTTTAAATAAACTTAAAACAATTCTTATTATTTTCTTTCCTTTCTTAATCAAAACTCCACTGGCAGAAAGAAAGAAGCTGGGAAAGGCAAGCTAGGGCAGGAACCAGGGACGTGTATCAGGGCCAAGTGCAACCAAAGGGAACGAATGATGGTTCCTTGAAAATGGCTCATGCCAGGGCTGAGGGAAGAGTGGACCCAGATAAGAAGAGAACATCATGCAAAGCCAGAGAGTAAACAAATGTTCCAAAGCTGATGTAAGACAGCTTGCTTGAAGAAAAAGCCATGGGCCAAGTCTCAGAGGAAGTGAGTGTCCCTATAAACAATAATAGTGACAGATGACAGCCCATCAACAGAAGAGGAACAGACCAGTCACATGGCTATAAAGAGTGATGTAGCCATAAAGTTAAAAAACAAAACCTCTGAGAACAAACAAACATATTTACCAACTTTCGTGAGGTTTGAACATAAAATGTCATCGAGATTCACAACAATAGGCTTGGAGCAGCAGAATTTGTTGTTTGTCCTGCTGAGTTTCAGTCTGGCTTTGGTCTAGCCTTTCCTAGCTGTGCCCCCATTCCTCCCTTTTGAAACGAGAATGTTTATTCTGTACCACTGTATATTGAAAGTATGTAACTTTTAATTTTACATGACTTAAAGTTGAAGAGATTGTCTTCTATCTCAGATGAGACTTTGGACTTTTGAATAGTGCTGAGACTTATAAAAATTATGCTAGGGACTTTCAAAATTGAATCACATGCATTTTGCATCATGGGATGGCCATGGAGCCTCTGGAAGTCAGGGGTGGGATGTGATGACATATATATATATATATATGGCCACTCCATAGGCTCATGGTTGAATCCCCAACTGGTGGCATTATTCTGGAAGGTTATGGAACTTCCAAAAGGTTGTCTTGCTGGAGAAAGTGTGTCACTGGGGGTGTGACCTGAGTTACAGCTTGGCCTTGCTTGCTGTTCTCTCTCTCCCTCCCTCCCTCCCTCCCTTCCTCCCTCCGTCCATCTTCTGATTGGACGATGTGAAGCCAGTTTCATGCCCCTGAGATGTTTTCCCCACCATGATGGTCTCTAACTCTGAAACTATAAGGCACATTAAACCTTTTTCCTTCCATTAGTTACTTCTGCTTGGGTGTTTTATCCCAGCAACGAGAAAGTAACTGATATAGGTCAGGACACTCCCCCTGGTCAATTGAAAGTACCAACAGGACATCTGTGAGCTCAGGTCTGGAAATAATGCAAAAGTGACTAGGAACGACCTCAAGCTTCCCACTGAGAAGCAGCTTATAAATGCATAAACTTGTAGACTAGAACTTTATAAAGCTCTTTCCTAATTAGAAAGAAAATTAGGAAACAGAAATGACAGCATTAGGAAAATCCTCATTTGCAAATCATCATAGTCATAAGCAAATCATAAAAATATGTCAAAATTGATAGGTTAAGTTGAGGTAAGGAGCTAGATCTTACCGGGTTTCAGAATAGCTATCTATAAACTATTTATGAGTAAATCACAAAGTTAGAAGAAATGTCTCAATAATGGCACCTAGATGTTCTTAGTCAAGTGTTTGAATTTAGCCTGACCAATATGATAGACATATGACAATAAGATAAATTTTCTTAAACCCCACAGACATCTGTGATATCCCAGCTAACGACATATGAGTCTGAACAGCAGGAAACATATTTTGGTGGGACACTGTGCAGTATTGATGACATTCTTCTGCATTATCAATCCTAGCCCTGCTGATGTTGAGCTATTTTAAATCTCCTTGCAAGCTGCAGGTAACTAAAGGAAATATATTTTTGTCAGGCCAGGTAGTGATTTAATTGGCTTCCTCCCTGCTGGTGGAAAACCAGTTTGGTCTCCATTTGCAATTCATCTCAGCATTCCTATGCTTCACAAAAACTGTTCTTGTGACTCTCCTTTGCATAGATTATAGCATCTGTCTGATTCTCTCATATTCTATGGATAAAATAAATTCAACACATGGCAATATGTATATCTGTATGAGAACCATTATTTTACTTTTACTTGAAAATTATCTTTAGCCAGGTGTGGTGATGTATGCCTTTAATACCAGCACTTGGGAAGCAGAGGTAGGAGAGCTGCAATGAGTTCAATGAGCCACCCTGAGACTACATAGTGAATTACAGGTCAGGCTGGGCTAGTTCAAGACGCTACCTAAAAAAAAATTATATTTAACAAATTACATTTTAACAAGTATCTTTAACAAATTACCTTTTAACAATCCCTAGTGTAGGATACGTAGCAAACTGCTCACCTACTATATTGAAACATGTCAGTCACTCAAGAAAAAGGAAGGAATGACCATGGAACTCATCTCAACTGTAAAAAACTAGCAGGCGCCTGCTACCTGAAGTTAGATTCTTTATGTTGAAAGATGCAACTGGACCAGTGTGGTGCATACCTATAACCTCAGCACTTGGGAAGTAGATACAGGAGGATTACAAAATTGGACTATATGCCCAGATTTTGTCCCAAAGAAAACAAAGCTTGGAGTGGAGCTTAATGGTAGAGCACTTGCCTAGCAAAAATAAGGCCCTGAGTTTGATAGCCAGTGCAACAAAATTAAAAAAAAAATGCACCTAGGACAACTGGAAAACTTGAGTAGGGTGTCTAGGTGAACAATGGAAGGTCTCAGTTCTATTCCTGCATCTTTTCTGTTATTAAATTTGTGTGTGTGTGTATGCTCGTGTGCATGTGTGCACACTCACATCTATATGATATCATATCATATCATATATCATATCATATCACATGCGATAAAGCGAGACCCTACCTTGAAAAACCAAACACCAAGACCTAAAAAAAAAAACCAACAACAACAAAAAAAAAAAAAAAAAAACATAACAACAACAGAAAAAAAAATACAGAGCTTGAGCCCAAGAGTCCTCCCTGACCAGCAGGGGTCAAGCAGACCTAGTCACTGCCTCTCAGGGTTCAGCTTTGGTACCTTTTCCTTTGAGATTGTTAAAGGACAAAGGTCAACATGTACTGTCTGGCATTGTCTATGCTGAGATTCTCTCCAGTTCTCCCAGTAAACCAATCTTTTTAAAAATGTGAGCAGAAGGGAACTGGTTCATGCTAAGGCTAAGATTTCATAGACAGCTAACCACAGCCCAATGAGGACCATTCTGTACACCAGTAGAAGATAACTCTTCTTTAAACTGGTCTTGTGATCCTTTCCATTTCTATTCAGAGTGCAATGGGTCAAGAGAGGAAGGACAGATCCTGGTTAAGCAATCCTTAGCAAAGCCACCTTAGAAAAGCCCAGAAAGGTTGGCCTCTGGAGCCTTTATGATGCAACTCCTTGCAGAGCCCCAAGATGGCAGTTCTAGCTGGGACTGTCTCTGCTATACCTAGGGCATACTGTAAGAAACTTGGAAAGGGGAGTGGGAAAGGCCTACCACACTGTGTGTCCTGAAAGGGGGAGGTGGGCTTCTCTACTAGGCACTGGGCTGGCTAATCCATTTGATCTGGCCTAGACCTACCAGAACAGCCAGGGCTTATAGGAAATACCAAGTTCTCAGAAGTTGAAGCTGGAAGTCTGTGACTATTTCATCTTTTGTGTAAAGGTAAAATTTCATAAAAGGTCACTGTATGAGTCAGGGTTCTCTAGAGGAACAGAACCAACAGAATGAATTGTAGTGAAAGAGGGGAATGAATGGATGAGTTCACAGCAGTCCCACAATAGCAGTCTGCAAGCCAGAGAGTCAAGGAACCTGTAGCTGCTCAGTCCACATGGTTGGATGCTTCCACAGTCCCAATCCAGCACTGAAGGCCTGAAGGCTTCCTGGGGAGCCACTGGTCTTCAGTCCAGGCTGGGAGGCTGAAGAAGCTTCATTCCAATGCTGACAAATAGATGTAGGGCAGCCAGGCAGGCAGGGGGGAGAGAGATTTCCTTCCCCTTTATATAGCCTTAGAGCAGGGACTCAGGGGAAGAGAACTGACTGTCCCAGGGGTTTAGTGCAGCTTAGTCCCTGCTGCTAACAAAGCCTATTTGAATTGCCAGCCTTCTGTCTGTCTACCCATATTTCTGTATACTTGTCATTTGTCTATCCATCCATCAGTTTTCCATGTAGACCCCATCCTGTCTTTTGTCAACAGCCTCCAAAGTCTTGTACCTCAGCTATGCAGCATAACCTGACCTTGAAGCTTGGGGTACCTCTGACCCTGCAACTCATCTCTGCAGCAAAGTCTCCAGCAGACCTCCATCAGGAGTGGATAGGTACCTGAACCTTCCAGTCACACCCGCACACTCATTTTGCCTCCCGCTTAGCTTACTTCTTTCTGCTTCTCAGTTAGACCTCTATAAAACTCCTTGAACTCTGTGTGGCCTCTAGCCATTCTGTGACCATATATATGTCTATGTGTGTGCATACTGTTTGTAAGTAATCTGAGAGTTAATATTCGGTAAGATGGGAATAACAATATCTGTGTTTGCCTTGGCTGGCTATCGAGGGAATTGAGACTACCTGGCAAACTGTTGCCCAGGAAACCTTGTGAGTTTATTGTATTCAGTGAATTTTGACATTGTGAAAAGGCATAAATGTGTCCGTCTATGTTTCTGACATCACATCCTTGCAACAGAAAGTAATTAGAAAATGTTCAGGGAAAACACTTGAAAATTATGTCTTACAAATATGGGAATAATTACCTGTATTGTGAACATCCTCCAAATTATTTTATCATCTGTATAACAACTGTGCCTCAATAAATCTGTAAAAATGAAGTGCTATGCAGGCAACAAAATAATGGGAGGAAACATGTTCAATGCCATGGGAATATGGTTAGGTATACACAGCATGTTATAAGGAAATTGATTATTAAGTCTAATTTTTATAAATCTTGTGCATCCATTTATATTTAAAATAACATATAAAAGGTTACATATGAAGATATTGAATGATTTCTTATGGAAGGGTAGGTTATAAAAGACTTGGGTTTTTCCTTCTGCTCATTTATATATTTTTAAACAAAAGAATAATTTTTCATTAAGGAATGAAAGTTAATGAGTTCTTTGGAATACATGAATTTTACCTCGATCTTGTCTCTGCTGCCAAAGACAGTGCTGCAGCTCACTTATATGTCTGTGGGCTTAGGGTTGGGGTACCAAGTGGGAAGGAAACTATAACTGCTCTGCCCTTTGTTCTTGGAAAAGCCCTTCACTGTCTGCCCCACTGATGACTGGCTTCATAGCAGGAAGGAGGTTAGAGGAGAGCACCTGCTGTCTGAACTCACACAGGCACAAAGAACTTTGCTGTCAACACCCACGGGAGAGTGAAGTTTCCACTGTTGTGGACTTGGAGTTACAAGCATATATTTGTTCTTCTCTCTGATTAAACCAGATATTTAATTTCTGAATTCTATGGACAGTTTTTGTAGTTACCTTCTCCTTGCTGGGACAAACATCTGACCAGAAGCAGCTTATGGGAGGAAAGGGTTTATTTCAGGCTTACAGATTCCAGGGGAAGCTTCATCATGGCAGAAGAAGCTGGCTCACTTCATTCCTTCATAGCAGAAAAACAGAGTAGCCAACATCAGACAGCACTAACAGCCAGAGCTCAAGCTGGTTCTCTTCACACCTAGTAGGGTTGAACTCAAGATCTGTCCCCAGTGAAATACCTACTCCTGGAGACTAAGTAGGAAGCTTAATCAAAAATACCTGAGTCTATGGGGGACATACATTTACATTCAAACCACCACACTAATCATTATTTTTTCATCTATCACTTATCATCCCTCATCTTGCTTGGGCTTAGGGACCCACAGCCTTCTTTGCTTCCATACCTTTTTCAGTCAGAAACTAGGAGAGAGATTTCAAAATTCCACAAGAACAGAAATAGCACTTCAAGTTTTAAACTCCATGCTCTGGCCAAATCTCTCCTTTGTTGCTGGTTTTGGCCTCTGGCTTCTCCTGGCACTAGTTGGAGAGGATCTTTAAAAGAGTCCAGCCTTGGGTAATGAAAGCAGGTCAGAATTCTGAATGTCTTCATTACTAAAAGTAAGAAGAAAAATTCCAACCACGCTTCTTCAATGTTTCCTAAAACTTTCCGTAGGCTTAGGAAACCTCTACCTTCTCCAGTTGGAAGTCTGCCCAGGAGTCATGACTAAATGCCTTTCTAATCCCTAGAGTTTCTAGTTTCCTGGTAATTAATTAAAGTCTTGCTGTAAGTTTGAAAACCCATTTTTCCTTATAAGAAAAAAAATTCTTTTCTGTTTAATTTGAGCAAAAGAACTGAAAAATAGCTTGAAATCCAATGAGATATCTCTTAGGGTAAGACGTGGCAAAAGGAAAGAAATGGGCCTTGAAGATCCTTCTCTCCTTCTTCTAACTCCAAAATATAATTTGACTTTGAACTTTTCAGTGAGCTGACACCCAAAAGAGATTTAGAGAGATACTATCCCTTTCCAGAAATGTGGCATAATGGGAAAATGAAAGAAACATGGACTGAAAATTACAATGACTGATTATAAATAGAAAAAACATTAAAGAGCATGATACTCTTGTACAAATAAAAGGTGGGGAAAAGCTCAGTCAATAAAGTGCTTGTCTCAGAAGTGTGAGGATCTGAATTTGAGCCCTAGTACCCACGTCAATACCAGGCATGGCAGTGGTGTGCACCTAGAATCCCAGTACAAAGAAGGTGAAGACAGGCAGATCCCTAACGCACACTGGCTAGTCAGTCTGGCCTAATTGGTGAGGTGAGGCCAATAGGAGACATTGTCTCCAACAGAGGTAGATCATATAAATTAAGATGACCTCTACCCAAATGCACATACATGTGCCCACAAATATGCATGCAGACCCAGACCACACATATCCTCTCACATTGTACATGGGCAACTTGGAGATGTGATTGAGACATACTGTAAGGGACAGCTACAGGTGGAGATGAGCAGATAGAAAGGCCATGGGACTAATGAAACCAGGCTTATTAACTAGATGCATATATGCTGTCAGTCTAATGAAACAGAAGTGGCAGTGTTAGAGGAATGATGGTGTATATTACAGCAATGAACCCCACATCTGTATTCGGAAGCTGTGAAGCCCAGTACTTCAGGGTGGGGCTGTATTTGGAGCCAGGACCTTTGAAGAAGTGACTAGGTTAGAAAGAGGCCATTAGGATGGATTGTCATCCAACCTAACCTAACTCATGTTCATTTAAGAAGAGCAAATGTGGGCACATGGAGAGCACAGGATGGGCAGCATGCAGGAAAGACCTTGTGAGGACCAGGAAAAAGCTAACCACCTGTAAGCAAGGAGAGAGACCTTGCTGACACCTTCATCTTGAACTTCCAAGCTTCAGAACAATAGGAAAAATACAATGCTTGTTGTTTAAGTCTCTGGACTCATGGTGAGTTCAAGCCCACCCTGAGACTACATAGTGAAGTCCAGGTCATCCTGGACTAGAGCAAGACCCTACCTTGAAAATACCACCCCCCCCCAAAAAAAAGGTCTAAGTGAGGTCAAAAAAGAAGAGGGTGAGACATCTCTTTCACATCCTCCAAGGCTTAGAGACCATTGTGGAAGAGGTGGTGGGAAAAATGCAAGAGCCAAAAGAAGGGGAGGTACGTTCTGCAATACTGTCTTTGAGACACAAAGGGGCAGTGGTATTCATGATCTCAAAGTGGCTGATGTTATCTACACAAGACCTGCATAATAGGAGGGAGCAAAATGATGACATCAAAATGGAAGAGAGACTAGTTTGAAAGAAGGGAGGATTGGGGAGGAGAAAAGAGAGGGTGGTGGCAGAGGATCATGATCATGGTATATTGTCTATATGTATGGAGATTGTCATCAAAAACGTTAAAAAGAAACAGCTAAATGGTTCCTGCTTACTATAGTAGATCTTGTTAAGATCACCAATGGCAGAACTTAAATAATGGCAAATACATAAGAGAATACAGAAGAAAAGAGTTAAAGAAGGAAGGGTAAGGGAGGAAAAGAACCCGGACAAGTCTCCAACATTTAAACCCATACATTCATTCATTCTTTGTATTACCAAGGAGAGACTTCAAACCCCAACTCTCAAAGATTCTTTCCTTATTTCTCTTTTCTTATTGCTCTTCCCTGATACATACCCATCCATATTGACATATTAATATGCAATTACCTATTTCATCAATTCACATGTTATACTTGTCTGTTATTTGTGACAGTTAAGTTCCTTTGTCAACTTGGTCAGCTTAGGAACCATGTAAGAGACAAGCCTCATGGGAGGGTTTGTGAGTTTACAGGAAGCTCATCCCCAAGAGTAGGCAGTCCTTCCAGGGGTGGACTACACATACAGAAGCTTCAACACAGGGCTGTTTGCCTGGATGCCCAAGCAGCTCGCTGGTACATGTGTCTATCCTGATTATTCTGTCCTCAGACATTAGAACCCAGCTTCACTAACCTTCCAACATGGACTTAAGACTAGTGGCTCTCCAGGCCTTCGGTGAGGCATCCAGCCTTGTGGATTGAGCAGCTACCAGGATCTCTGGCTTTTCAGCCTGAAGAAAGCTAATTTTGGATTGCCCAGCCCATATCCTATAAGCTATTCCAATAAGTCCTTTTTATAATGAATATTCATTACATTGGTTTGGCTCCTCTAGAGAACCTTGACTAATACACTACTATAACCAGACCATATGGGCAGGGGTAGTTCCTTGTTCATCCTGACCTGGCATTTGGTGATCAGGGAAGTTACCCTTCTACACATGTAAGAGTTGGACCTACCTTGCTCTCTCGTCTCCCTAATCACACCAGCAAACCAAATTCTTCACCAAAAAAGGTGAGGTCCTTCCAGAAATGCTGATCCTCTCTCTCCTCCATCATGATGGAAGTCAAGGTCCTTCAAGGCCAAGCTCATTTTTGCATCCTCTGTGAGGCTCTTTGAGCTCTAACTATCTAAGTGGCCCAGCCTCTCACCCCTTAGTCCTCAGCAGGAAACAAACTCAGTTAAATTCTGCCTATATAGTGGTCTCCATCAATCTTTGGAAGGCAAGGCTCACATCTAAAAAAAAAAAAACCACTCTCACCCTTTTGCATACAGTAGATACTAAAGAAGTGTTCATTGTTTTAGATTTAAATAAAATTATATATTTGATTAAAGTATTCTCTTAAGAGGTTTTAGGAGTATTACATTGAGTTGGATTAATGTTTTAAGATGTGCTAATAATCTAGTTTTTAAAAACATTTTTATTTGTTTATGAGAGAGAGAGAGTGAGAGTGTACATAACAGGGTCTCTTGCCACTGCAGACAAACTCCAGATGCATGCACCACTTTATGTATCTGGCTTTAAATAGGTACTGGGGAATTGAATTCAGGCTACCAGGCTTTGTAAGCAAGCTCCTTTAATTGCTGAGCCATCATCTCCCCATCCCTTTATATTTTAATTTTTTAATTAGTCAGAAAAGGGGAAGTTTCCTTGGAATACAGAAGGAATGTTAGAGATTAATATTCTATACAATTATAAATTTACTGGCTAGGCCTTTGGAGATGATGACGTTTTTCCTAAATACCCTAAAATCTCAGATATTTATGGACTTTTACCATGCTTCAGGAAAGCTGGAGTGGAGAGGAAGTAGTTAGTGGATTACAATCTGTAACCTAGCCTCTATCTTCAAACAGGCTTTCTCCAGTCTTACCAGGCCCATGGTTTTTAGTTAAAGCTAGAAACTGCCCAGATAAAAAATGTGACAAACATCACACCATTGGGGTGGAGCAGACAGAGGGGACTGAAGGATGAAGATGCTTACTCAGTGCCGCTCTCCACCATCTGGGTGAGGAGAGAGATGCCATCCAGGTTTATGAACTCCTGAGCAAAGGTGACGTCCCGGGAGAGGCTGGCCAAGTCCTTCAGGGCTTCCAGCTTGGCGTCCATGCTCGAAGACTGGATTCTCTCGTGGAGCTGCTGGGCATTTTGAGCCTCATGGGGGCAAAATCAGAGGGAAGAGTGTTCAAAAGGGAAACCATAGTAGCACATAAACAGACGTATTACTGGGAGATGAGGATGATCAGGCCTTAGAGGCAGATGCCTGAGTACAAGAGAGGCGTGTTTCAAGGCAGGTTTCCAACACAATGACCCCATTCCTTTCAGAATGGAAATGACAGGGCTAGAGAAGATTTCAGAGAAAAACATAGGCAAGAACACAGGAATATTACACCCATGCCTGAAGAGGGTGTGACAGAGACGAGGGGAAAGGGAACATATTTACTTTTTCATTACAATTATTATCTAGAAGTGACAAAGGCCTATTTGATTAGTTAAGCAATCACACAAATTTATACACCATGATCGATCGATCACCCACTTAGTCAACACCCGAGTAATCTCAGTCTACAACCACAGTCAAGAGCTTGCTCAGAAGTTGTTCCGGGCTCCCAAAACTCTTCCAGCTCGGCTGATGCCTGTACATTTTAAGGTCAATAAAATGTGCTAAATAAGCAGTGGTTACTCACTTTGTGAATTTAAAACAAAATAATTATGCAGCCAAATTAACAACTCTGCTTGGCATTAGAGTGTTCCTCTTGGGAGGCTTCTGCCCTTGGCTGCTGCGGACAGGACAGGAAGGAGTGGGGCCCTTGGGAGAAGCATCTGTCATTCATGTGTGTTGTTCTTCCTGTCAGTTTTCTGGATCTACTTTCAACTGGGTTAGGCCAAAGGAAAAATTGAAATAATCTCTTTCACTCTGTCTCTCAAGAAATACATATACATTTTGGGTTTGTGAGTGGGATCAAGAGTTAGTTGGTGGTAGAAGGCAAGAAGCTAGAAAGGAGGGAGAGGGAGGAAGGCTTAAAGGGAAGGGATGGGAGATATGTGAGAACAGGAGCAGAGTCCTGGGGGTGGAAGAGTATAAGTGGGGTCAGGAGAGGGGGACAGAGGAGAGGAGAGGCTGGGAGGATGGTCAATCAAAACTAAAGATGGTATGAATAGGCCATATGAAAATCTGCTTCTGTGTTAGCTAATTTATAAAATAGAGATTCAGGTAAGCCTGGGCTAGAGTGCAGGATATCCAGCAGAACACATTTACCTCATTGCCATTGGACACATCCTCGTGGGTGCATAGTGAACATCACAAATGCTTCACCTCCTCCTCACAAACCTTCTAACCAGGGATCAGCACACTAGCAAACTATAGTATGTGAGTTGGAGTTGAAGGTGACAGTAGAGGCCAGTAAGCTAGAAAGGAGGGAGGAGAAGGACGGACTTAAGGGAAGGGTAATTGTATATATGTAAGATGAACAGATTATTGGGTGTTCAGTGAAGGGATTGAGTAAAGGAAGGGTGGGATTAGGGTTAATCAAAATTTAAGATGCTATGAATAAACCATATGGAAACTTACTTCTTTGGATAATGGTGCACCCAGAAGCCATAGATGCTACTAGAAAAATTTCAGTGTCAGGGATGAGATACTAAATGCCAGGGGCTGGGCAGTATTAAGCATATAAATTTGAAAATAGGCATTATGAGTTTTTGACAAGGGAGGTCCCTGATGCCCACATATTACAGGCCATTGCCAAGGCTCTTTGCTGCCCACCAGAACTAAATGGTAAGTTCCTATTGCTATAGTCTCCACATGCTTGGGCTTCATGGCACTGAGAAATCAAGCTGGAGTTGAGCTGGAAACCTCTTCCCTGTTAACCAGCTGACAGAAAGCTGGAAAAGGCTATGGCTGCATGCAGCCCTATGGGAGAGAGAAGTCATCAACAATGGTAAACAGCTGCGGACCTTGCAAGCCTTAGGACTGGCTAACCAGAGCAAATGTGCCAACTGGTGCAATAGTGGCATGTCTGTTATGGGGGTTCATCAGCTCTCTAATTGTACTGGAGGCCCACTCCACAAGAAGAAATATATGCACAGTACTAAAAACCTAGTCAAAAGCCTATGGCAGGGGAGGTCATGATCCCTAGGGGAATAATGCCTGCTGGTGTCTGGCTAAATGCATTTATTATGTCCACCAAACTGCCCTGCAAGCACTTTTTTAAATGTGTATACCCATATGTTAATGCTACTCTCACTTTTGGTTAGAAAAGCTTCTCTTTTCAGATAGAAGTGACCACTGGGATGACTCAAAAAATACCATAGTGTTGAGAAAAAGTGACAATGGAATGTTCAGCACTGAGACATCTCTATCACATCTTCCAAGGCTCAGGGACCATTACAGAAGAGGTGGAGGAAAGAATGTAAGAGCCAAAAGAAGGGTAGGACTGCTTACAATGAAATCTTCCAGACATGAAACGGCCTTGGCATTCATGACCTCACAGTGTCTGACACTACCAATATGAGCCCTTCATAATAGGAGGAAAAGATATGGCATTAATATAGAAGAGAGACTGAGAAGGGGAGGGGATATAATGGAGGGTAGATTTGAGAGGGGGGAAAGTGGGGTGGGAAGCAAATGAACATGGTTTATTGTCTATAACTATGGAAGCTGCCAATAAAAAGTTTAAAAAATCAAAAACAAACAAAAAAAATCAGGAGCACCTGCTTCCTTCATCAAGGAACACCACTTCTGAGGTCTTGGGGCCTCACCCTTCAGAATACCCTATTGCCATCAGTATCCCCATCGATCATTATACTCAAGTCATCAGTATAGACTTTGGGGAAAAAAGCCCTGACCTGCCCCTTGATGACCCTACAATCTGTTCTTAAGTGACAGCCTCAAAGGCTTCTCCTAAGTTAGGGCTCTAGGAAAATGGAAAGAAATAGAATGTAGGCATTTTATGATTCTTTTTCAGTTTCTCAAACCAGTACAGAAAAAAATGAGAAAATCATAATCTGTTTAACAATACAATAATTTTTGTTTTTAAGAAGCTCTGGTAACCTAAATCTACCAATTGAATGAGAACAGGTTTTTTTATCACCACAGAAACTAGCTCCCAAAATCATCATGATAGGCCTCCAGGTCTAGATAATTCTCACAACAGATCCCCATATACTAGAGAGCAGCTTGGAGCTAACAAGATACTATGGCACTCAGTAAGGAGTTTTGGTTTCTCTGTCTATAGGGGCCAAAGTAAGGAAACATCCTATATCTTAAGGTGCTCTTATAACAATCTCATAGATTAGAAAACCGAAGCATTACTAGCAATGGATGTTATGTTATTATCCTGTATCCTGTGGTGTGTTCATATCATTTATTTGTATATTTATTTAATGAAAAGTAATACAAAGAAATATAAAAGTACTGCTGAAGGTTATAAAATTTAAAAAAATGTTGGCCTAATGTTTACTATATCCTGTGATATCCATGGAAAATATGCTAATCCATATTTTTTTCATATTCTTTCCATGAACATAATGGAAATTGCTCTATCTACAATGTTCTCAATCTGTGTTTGTACTTATGCCTCCACGGTGGTTCATGCCAAATCTTTATAGACAGTATTCTAGACACATGCTATTTAGGACTACTGACATAGACATCTAACATCCATCCAGTTTTTGCTCACTAAACACAATGATGTACGCAGCCATGCTTATATGTGCATGTGGTGACCTGTGTATGTTTGTGTGCGTGCATGCACCGGTATGTGCATGGTTGCACATGTGTTCAGAAGTGATTTTGTGAATCTATCAGATAAATTCTCAGCAGCAGAATAAGAATAAAGGTGAATCTATTGCATACTTGATTGGAAACTGCTGCTGTGCTAATTCATATCCCCAAGCCCATACAGCCTTTCTTCATACTTGATTAGCTGAGATATAGACTTTCACCTCCTTAAGAATGAGATCGCATAGCTTCTTGGCCTTTTGGCTAAGATCAAGTGAAGAATGAGACCGCATTTCCTCTTTCATATCGATATGAAATGACATATGCATACATATAGGTATTTATGTCTATATAATTTTTCTCTTTCTTTATTCTTGTTTATATCTTTGATCACCTGTGTTTGGGGGCAATTTATCCATTCAAGAAGGATTCTGAAAATTACATAATCAGCCTTATATCATACTCACTGCCAAATGCTCCTTCTCATATGTCCTTTATTTTGTGTCTGGAACTTTTTCCAAACCAAAAGGTTTGAGAAATTTGTTTTTATTTTTGGATAGTCAGATTTATCAATCTCTTTCTTTATGACTTCTGGATTTTGTCCTACTTAATCTCTTCCTGCTCCACAGATAGATTCATCATGAAGAGTTAAAAATTTCAAAAATTTCAGGAAAGCGAAAACAATGACCTGGCAGACCAAACTTCTCTAATAGGGAAGCAGCCAAAGCTTATTTCAGCTCATGACCTCCACACAATTGCTGCAGTTGTGATTATGGCAGGTAGACAGAGACAGGACTCAGCTGCCCCCATGAAGCTCTCCAAGGCTGAAGTGCTCTGAAGCTCTGACACATGCACGCATTCTCCGATGGAAGTGCATGTGCGTGCCTGCGTGTTTGCCAGAGAAGGAATCAGAGCCTTGCACATACTAGGGAAACACTCTATAACTTATTTATACACCTGCCCCCTGGCTATACCTTTATGATACTGAAAAGGATAAAGATATAAGACCAGGGAAGCACATGCTTACTGTGGTAACTAGAGATACTATCTAAGGATATACCATGTACTAGGACTGTCGGCCAAGTGCAAGGATGTTTCCCGGAAGCAGCACAGGATGCTTAGACCTTCCACTGTCAGCTTTACTTTCGACATGATCAAGAGGAGACTGTCTGCCATAAAGGAAAATAACCAAAATTTCATTTTTGGCACTGAAGAGGTAAAACTCAGCACAGCTGCACCTTGCCTAAGACTCAAGGTTGCGTGCTCATGTGTGCACACGTGTGCACGTGGTGGAAGGAAGTTTCTTTAAAAGCTAGTAAAATATCTACTGGGTGCTTTACAGCCCTCTAATACTTTCTAATAGATTTGATGAAGACAGTTCTTATATTTTATACATATATACATTGTAAATATATGTGCATCTATCATACACACATGCATTTACAAACGACATATTATATGTATGCAAATATGTTTTATGTTATATATTTTGTAAATATATTTTATATGTAAAGAGTGTGTTAGCATATGTGGCCCATATGTCTTTAAATTTATGTTAATTTTTTTTGTAAATTCTACATTTGATCAGTAATACATTTAACTGCTCACAGTATTTTCACATAATATTTTCATCTGGGACTTATATTAATATGTGTCTCATTTTAGTCACTTTAAAATGTTTATTTGTAAAGAGAGAGAAAGAATATGAATGAGAGAGAGAAAATGGGTGTGACAGGGCCTCTTGCCACTGTAAACAAACTCCAGATAAATGTGCCACTTTGTGCATCTGACTTGATGTGGGTTCTGGAGAACTGAACCCAGGCCATCAGGCTTTGCTAACATTCCCTTTACATGCTGAGCCATCTCTCCAGCCCCCATTTTAGTCATTTATGTCATCTCACTTTTTATGATTAATGTTGCCAATTTAAAAGAATCAACTTTTACTTAATTCACTCATGTATGTTATTCTATATCAATAATTTTTGTTGTTATTTTATCCTTTTCTTCTTTCTATAACTTTTGACTTTATTCTGGGATTTTTCCTTAAATTGAGAATTTTATTATATAAACATACTATAAATTGGTCATATTTCCTTCAGGTTAACTCTTATGTTAACCCCACCCCGATTTCACTGAGGGCCCTCCTCAATGGGGTTACAGTAATCACTATGGGTCATGAATGCACCAGTCTCTGGGGGGGGGGACAATGTCTCAGAGCACATCTGCCCAACCTGTAGCTCTTACAATCTTTCTGTCCTCTCTTCTGCAATGTTCCCTGAGCCTTTTAGGGTAGGTTGTAAGTCTCCTTGAGTGCTGAGCTCTCAGAAGCCTCTGATTTTCAGCTTTAATGAGTTTTGAGTCTCCTCGGTGTCTACTGCCTTCTCCCTGGAGGAGGTTCTCAGGTCAACTGGGAGAGCATCGCTCACATTTAATCTTCCACTTCCTCTGTAATGTTTCTGGGTCCTGGCAGGTATGTATCAAAATGTAAGTTAGGCAGTCTCTTTTCTTTTCATACTGATGCATGTTGGGTCTCTCAGTATTCACTGCCATCTATACAAGAGAATTCTCTAGCCACCACCCCACCCCCAGATGTGTACCCCAGGCTGGTTTAGAACTCTTGACTTACCTGCTTCCACCTCTTCAGCACTTTCCTATCAAAATGTGCCTCCATAACCAGCCCACACTTTTCATTTAAAGACAAAATAACAAAAACTATCTACTAACATTGAATGAAAGATGGCTCCCAAGTATGCTGCCACAGAGTGCTCCCATCCAGACCTGTTGCTACAGCCACAGCACAAAGTGACTGCAGTAAGTACAGGTGCCTGGCCCATCTTGATTCTGCATCCCAGCTGCACTATCTAGGCTCAGACACCAGCATTTCTAAAGTCTCGTGAGATCCAGGAGTGGAGGCCATAAACCAGTGTCATGAAGGTGTACTCCCATCTCCTGATGCTGTTCTGTACACTGCCTTTCCCAGCTTGCCATTCACAGAGCTGGGAATGATTCAATCATTCTTTACATAATTTCTGATGACAAGTTATGCCACTGTACTAACAGGCACATTTTCACCACCCCCAAACCTTCTCTTATAAACAAAATTGAGGGCTGGAGAGATGGCTTAGTGGTTAAGGCGTTTGCCTACAAAGCCAAAGGACCCGAGCTCAATTCCCCAGTGCCCACATAAAGCCAGATGCACAAGGTGGCACATGTGTCTGGAGTTCATTTGCAGTGGTTGGAAGCCCTGGAGTGCCCATTCTCTCTCTCTCTCTCTCTCTCTCTCTTTCTCTCTTTCTCTCTCTCTCTCCCTCCCTCCCTCCCTCCCTCCCTCCCTCTTTCGCTGTCTCTCACACTCACAAATTCAATAAAAAGAATTTTAAAAAAGAAAACTCATTTTTAAAAAATTTTTTGACTCAGATGAAATTTTGTTCACAAATCCATGGCAATAACAAAATAAGCCAATTTCGTCTTTAATCTAGAGGAGGCCAAGATAAAAGGCCCAGCCTTCCTGACTCTAAGATGAAATAAAAGACAAGGTGTTCTCATCTGCTTGCAGATGAGGTAAATAGTAAGTGTAGGACCATATGGGACAATGGTCTCTGAGAGTCAAATAAGCAGGCATTCAAGATGACTCAAGGCAGACCAGCGGAAAGTCAGTCAAAACTGGCTCAGCTCATTGTGTAGCCACTCAAAAATTTATGGCACATGTCCGGTCCACAAGCTGGCCAAGGGGTATTGACGATGGTCCACCACCTCCAGCAGAGCAATCTACTGAGCTCACCAGGGTTTAGGTTCAAGATGTTACTGGGTAAAATGTTGAAGAGCTCTTAAGCTTCCCTAATGTAATTTTCAACAAGAAGAATTTGTGGTAGTTACAGTACCCACAGTTTAATTCTAGCCAGATGCTTTTCTCAATTTTTAAATTTATTTTTAGCCTACCACATGGCTTCAGTGGAAACTGAAAATGATAGATAGACACACTTTTCATCACATATGCAGTGTGAAAATAGTAACACTTGGTGTATTTTGTGAAAATATTATTTTTTAGGAAAGCAAGAAAATGAACTTGGAAGGAATATAGTTTAAGTATGCCAATGTTACTAACCAGAGCCTTGCAAGTAAGAAAGATCAAGGTCCCAGCCGTCATCTAAACATTCTGTGGCATCCTGATTACCAGCTTTGATTCAAGTTTCAGCTGTTTTATCTAGAATCAGTGGTCAGTGAAATAGCACAGAGTACCAATGGTCTTGATTTGTGCTTTTAGAAATTGTCCTAATAACAGACCAAGACTAGAAATGATTAACCTCTCTTTTTCTCTCTCCCTTTCTCTCTCTCCCCCCTCTCCCTCCCTCCCTCTCTCTCTCTCCCTCCCTTTCTCCCACACATACGCACACACATAAACACACTAGCTTTAAAGAAAGTAGTACACACACTAGTTTGAGTAGAAGCAGTACACACACACTTTAAGGGGCGTAGTGCCCACAAACTAGTAACACCCCCACTCCCCATCACATATACTAGCTCCCCATTGCAGTAGGAAGAGACTCTGGTGTGCATGTAAACACACACACACACACACACACACACACACACACACACACACACACACACACTGGCTTTAAGAGGAGTATCAGGTTGTCTCTGCTTTTGCTTGCTTTTCTGTCTGCACCTGCTCAGATGACTTTAGGTGGATGTGTAGACAGGTGGTCACAACCAAGCAGGGCAGCCTGTTGGCTACCAGACTGAACCTTCAAGGCTTCACCATCTATTTACTTGACATTAACCTGGATCAAAGCAGTCTTATTCCTCTGCATGGGAAACAGGAAGTGCTGGAATTCCTACTGATTCAAAATATGGGCAGAGAGGGCATCCTAGAGAGCTGGCATTCTTGACAAACAGTGCTCCATAATCACACACAACAGACATGGAGGGTAGTGAGTGTAGAGAAGCAAAATGCTAACATCAACTTACTGGAGATGTGGTTAATCGAAGGATAGTGCCATTTTTTATTTCATTGCGATTCTGGAAAAGATCAAAGAAAAGCTTTGGTAAGTCTTCAAGTAAACATTTAATAAAGAGGAAAATGAAAGCAAATACACCCTGGCATCCATTCTCCATAATAAACATCCTCATGCTTCCCTTTATTCAGACATTTAATTTGTAATTATTTCTACAAAGAATTTTAACATGAATCCCAGTTATGTTAACTATATCATGATACAGACAACATTCAGCACAGAGGAATTGAATACAAAACTAAAGAATCAGTGCTGGGGAGATAGCTCAGCGATTGTTCTCAAAGCCTGATGGCCTGGGTTCAAATCCCCAGCATCCATGTAAAGTCAGACACTGCAGTGGGAAGAGACCCTGGTGTGCAAGTAAACACACACACACACACACACACACACACACACACACACACACACACACGAACATGAATGAGTAAATATATAAAATAAAATAAAATTTTTAAAAATAAAAAATATGGGGCCTCCAAAAAGCATGACAAAAAACTCACTTCACCTGATAGAATTGAAAACATATGTTTGCAATTGATGTTCATAGAAATATTTACTCATAAGTCTAAAATGGTTCTAAAATTAATTATGGTAATGGTTGCACAATGCCATAAATAAACTGAAACTGTCAAATTGGACACATTTAAGTGGTTCATTTTTTTGGTCTGTAAAGTTATTTTTTAGCAGGTTTTTAAGAAGTCTAGGTTCTTAACACTGGCTGGTTCCTTATGTGTGTCCTCACAAAGTTAGGAATAAATAGATAAATAAACAGATGCTCACTTGGCCAGGTGTGAGGCATCCTTAACACTGGGATTTCACTGGCGGTTGTTTGTTTCCCCAGAGTATCACTATGTTTGGCTTCTAGGAAGTGGTAGCCCGGTGGGATTGACATGGACTGCAGCCCTGTAGGGGCCCTGAGGCCCAGAGGCTCTTTGTCCTGTATCCTTTGAGATAAGCCACCAGGCACAAAGAGGTGCTGGGAAATTCCTCCATCAGATGTCAAAGACACATCCATCACTTGCTCCCTTAGCCAGTTCTCCCTAGACACTGCACAACAAATCTTCTAAAAAAAGATCTAGCTGAGTGGGGCAGGCTTCAGGATATGACTCCCTCCCCGAGACAAATATACCTGAACACTTCACTCCAAGTACAGGCAGGCCCGAACCCATCCCTGATGAACCAGGACGCAATATGGGCATGTCCATCCAATCCAGGGTATCCTGGAGACCCAGGGCCACCCTGAAGAGAGCCAGCTCCTCATTACTCATGGGGTCAGTAGGGATAAAGTGATCACTTGGTAAGCAGGCAGGCTCAGGAGTAAAAGTGAATTCAAGTGATTTTTAAAATATCTTTTCAACTCAAAGTCTTTCATTCCATGAGAACTGAAGAGGAAGACAGCAAATGGTCAGCAGAGTGCCCAGGAAGCTGAATGCACAAGCCACTTCTCTGCTCAGCTTCTAGATGAACTAAGGCAGAAGATGGGCACTGAAATTCCTTTTGATTAGAGATAATGGAGAACAAGGGATATGGTGGAAACCAGCACACTTGAGAAGGGAGCCTTAAGGTGATATTCCTTCCAGAGCAGAAGAGGAAAGTGTGTTTCCTGAATCTTCCAATCAGGCAGCAACAGAGACAAGAAAGGTTTAAAGATAATGTCATGGAAAATCAGAAGAAGGACTTAAATATTCTTGATAGTAGCAATATGCCAGCATTGGGCTCGGGATTTTTATTATGAATGTTTAGCCAACTCTATGACTCAAAACCACAGCTTCTGAGAAAACAAGTCGGTTTTTTTGCCCAGCATCACACCAGATGCCAGGAGGATCCTGATCCAGGTGACCTGACACCAGAAACTTGGCTCTACCTGCTGGAGAGGGACAAAGGCTCAGATTCCCCTTGCTTGCAGGGGCAGCTCAACAGCCAGGCAGCTTTCATGAGCCCAGAAGTCAGAATGGAGTTCAGAAATGCCCTGATATTCCCAGGGATTCAGTGGTGGGTTAAATACCTAAATAAAGATTCTAAATAAATACTCTGCCTCAAAAGATCTGAGTAGATTGGATGCAAGCTACACAGCCACCCTGACCTGTTTCCTTTTCCCTGTGCTAGGGAGAATAGTCCTTGTCTAAGGCTGTGCCCAGTAAGAACAATAGGCGAGCTTCTTGGGCCTGGTTTGGGGCTAGCTCAAGAAAGGAAGCGGTGTCTTCTGCTCTTTCAGAGAGTGGCAGCCAGCCATCACTCTGTCCCAGTCTTCTCTGTCAATGGCTCATTCACCTCTGCTCCCCCTTCCAGATTTTGTTAGCAAAGAAAGTATATATAGAAATATCAATGCATGCACTGGAAACATCCAGGATCTGAGAGAAGTAGATTAAGCTCAGAGAGCAGGGCATTGCACAGCCCTGCTCCCCAGACTCCATTCCACTGGGAAAATGAACAAGACCACTCAGGATACCTCTTGCTCTGGAAGGCAGACCTAACTTGGAGCATGAGCTTCACTAACAAAGTGAAAAGAGGTGTGTTGCTCTGGTTTTGTAAATTCTACTCAGGAAGCACAGGATCACCTAACAGCAATGAGACTTCTGGAGGTGGCTAAATTTATGACACACCAGGTCACAGATGACGCACTGGGACAGACCCAAAATTAAACGGACTAATTATCATCCTCTAGAAAGTCATTGAGGAGAGAATGGAACATAACAGGTATATCTTTGTCAGCTATGATGTGTGGTGTGGGACAGGGGAAAGAGAAGGAAACATAAAACAAAGGTTTTTAGTGTAGATACCCTGCAAGCAGGTGCTCCCAGCCCAAGCAGGACTTCCTGGGGAGGGGAGAGGCATGAATAGACCATCATCCCTAGGGATCAGTGGGAAGTCCCCTAAGGGCTTGGCATGAGGGAAGAGTGGGAAGAAATGACAACTGACACGTAGGTCTATGCTAGTTACTTAGGACAAAGGAGAAGAGGGAGAACTTCAGTTTGAATTTGCTGCTAGTGAATTTGTCTGTGGAGGAGCCATTGTGGCAATTCGGTGGTCATATCCATGCATAGTAATAGGGACATTTTCAAGGGCCCTGCTTTGGGAACAGTCCTGGTATACCATGCTTCATTTGAGAGGAGTCCAGAGCAGCTCCTACAGCCTGCACACAGCTCTCTGCTCTTTCTCTGTTCTCTTAGCATGACGTCATTCTTCCAGGAGTCTCTTGAAAAGCTCACCAATTCTAAATAGGAAAACATCAACTCTTCTGAATCCTGCAATTCAAAATTCTCTACGGTTACTTCTAATCCAAGAGGGCAGGATCATGATTACCATGCATTTAAAGACGCACATAAATCAAAATTGAACTTTCAGCCTGGAGACAGCAAGATTCACTCAGGACGCCAGAGTTCTAGCCCACTCTACACATTTTGGATTTGCTCAGTCAAAATCCACCATGCAAGTAAGTGGTCCAAAGCTGTGAGCCTTAGGGTTTGCTATAGCCCCAACCAGGGAAAGCAAAACTAGATTTGTAACCATCTTTGTACAGGCCCAACTGAAGTATGGAGCCAAAAGGATCATCTCTGCTCCTGCTGATGCCCTGATGTTTTTGATGGGTGTGAACCATCACACAGAAGGTGGTGAAACAGGCACCAGATGACCCCCCCCCAAGGGCATCCTGGGCTACACAGAGGACCAGGTTGTCTCTTGGGACTTTAACATTGACATCCACTCTTCCACCTTTGATGCTGGGACTGGCATTGTCTTCAATGACCACTTTGTGAAGCTCATTTCCTGGTATGACAATGAATTTTGCTACAGCAACAGGGTGGTGGACCTCATGGTTCACCATGGCCTCCAAGGAGTAAGACGCCATGGATCACCCACCCCAGCGAGAACAAGAGTGGAAGACAGGCCCCTGGAGAGGCCTCAGCTGCCAGAGTCCCTACCCCTAGTCAGCCCCCAACACACTGAGCATCTCCCTCACAGTTCCATCCCAGAAGAAGGAAAGGGGTTAAGGAACCCTTTTTTGTCACTACCATCAAATAAAGTTCACTGTACCCAGTCACAAAAAGAAAAAATCATAGTAATCCACCATGCAATAAAGATACAGACAGTAAAGTCTGTAAGGTTCAGGAGTGACTGAGGCCACGCAAGACCATTCTGAAAGGAAGGGAAAGCTTTATTCAGAAAGCTGCTGAGCTATCTCAACAGGGCAGTGAAAGCCACCTGGAATGGGCTGACTTTGGGATTCTAAAGGGGAAGTGAAACTGGAGGAGTCTAGGAATCTGTAAACCAGTCACAGTAGGCCCCAGGTGGGGGGTCCAGGTGGTCACATAGGTCCCAGGATGGGGGAAGGAATGTCCCTCTAGCCAAACAGAGATACAGGAGGTGGAGGGGGGTTGGAAGACAGGCTTTATCTCTACCTCCTGTTGGGGTCTGGTTTTGAAGCTAACATTCTTCCGGAAGCTCTTCATACCAGTTTTGGAGTTTCCCTCAGGGGAGACTGAGTCTCTGCAAGTCGGGCTCCATTTTGGGGGACTGAGATTTGACCTAACAAAGTCTAACCATATAGCTACTATGAGCTCTGTGACTAACTGAATCCTGACAGATACAACATCTGCTCCTGACACCCTGCCAAAGCTTGCATGATGGTGCTCCCTCCCCCTTCCTGCAGTGAGAAAGAACAGCCTTGTCTTGTGCACAGGTTGGGTGGGCAACACACTGGAAGCAAGATGCTGATAGGGCCAATTTAAGCAGTTTTCAACCAAGGCAGAGCCACCTTTTGCAGGCTGAACAAGAAACATCATTAAATGGCGTATAGCACATGGGAAAAGAAGGGAAAATAAACGAATATTCACACCACATGCAGAGGAGAACTTGGTGAAAATGAAAGGTGTGTCTGTTAACTCAGTGCCAGGAAGCTACCATCTGTCCCACTAATTCAGATCCTCTGCTTCGGAATCGCCACAGGTATGTACCACAGCGCAGGTTTCTAGGGCTCCTGAAACACAGACACAGAGCATAGGCCCGAGATGGGTTTCTACTATGGCCCCAAGTAGTGCTGATGCAACACATTTGAAACCTTCCTACGTAATATACAGTAGAATAAAGAGAGGCTATTTGCAAATTGTACATCTGACAAGGAGCTTCTTCCAGAATATCTATGGAACTCAAAAACTTAATAGCATAACTCATCATCCTAATAGCCCAATTAGACATTTCTCAAAGGAAGTCACATAAAAGGCCAAGAGGTATATTAAAAAAAAATAAGGTCTGGAGAGATTGTTCAGTCGTTAAGACTCTTGTCTATAAAGCAGAAGGACCTGAGTTCAATTTCCCAGTCCCCTTGTAATGTCCGATGCTCATGGTGATGCATGCATTTGGAGTTTGTTTGTGGTGGCTGGAAGCCCTGGTACACCCATTATCTCTCTCTACCTGTCTCTTTCTTGTTCTCTCAAATAAATAAATAATAAATATTCAGTATCACTCATTATCACAGAAACACACAGACTTATCGTCTCACTTCTATAAGAATGGCTATTATGAAAAACTCTGAAATGCTGGTGGGATTGGAGTAAGGGAGCATTTGCACACAGCTGGTAAGAACATAGATTGGAACAGACATTATGGAAAGCAGTATGGAGTTCTCACAGCTTTGAAGCACGACCACCGTATGATCCAGGAATCCGTGTCTGGTACGTAAGCAAAGAAAATGCAAGCAGCATGTGGAAGACACATCCATATTTGGATTTTATTACAACACTTCACAATAGCCAAGAAATGGAAACAACCCAAGTGCCCATCAAGTGATAAATGAATTAAAAAACACACAATGGAATACTATTTAGCCATGTAAAAAATGCAATTCTATCATTTGGGACAACAAACTGAAGATCAAGACCTATGGTAAATATAATAAGCAAGCCACAAAAGGTAAGGACTGCATGATCTCACTCACACATGGAATATGGAACAGTTGCCCTCACAGAAGCCCTCACAGAGGCTGGGGAGAGTAGGGAAGGGAGAGGGAAGAGAAAGACCGCTACGTGAATACTGAGTTACAGTTGTTCTGGAGTGGAATTCTGATGTGGTGACTACAGATGATTACATACTTCATATCTCAAAATGAGGAGAAAAAAATTCATATACTTTTACCATGTCAAAATATTTGAGAAAATGGATTATTTTTATCCTGATTTAGGTATCACACAATGTATACATGTATCAAAACATCATATGGTCCTCATAAAGAGAAGTAATTTTCTGGTTTTATGTACCAGATGAAATAATAAATTTAATTTAAATTTTACAAAAAAGTACAAATCATCATAAGAGCACCTAGCACATTTAGAATAAGTACTCTGAATTTCAAGGTAACAGTCTACAGGAAACAAACCTAACACTGGCATCTCAAAAATGAAAAGAATGGAAGCAGAAAGGACATTTCTGAAGGGAATGTCCTGCCTGCACACAATGTACAAGAAAAATGACAAGTGGCCCAGTGAAGGCAGCTAAAGACACTGTCATATTTAGTCACACCACCCACTACAAACTGTACCAGCCCCTGCCACTTATAGGCATCTCCATGGGATGCTTTGTGTCTTTAGAACTAGCTCACCCATTCCGCCTGTGTGTGCACTGGAAAATAAGATCCTGTGTAAAAATGTCATTGTTTGTCATATCGTTCTCTCTGAAATTTTTCTCATCATGCCAATTTTCTACTTAGACAAATTAAGGTTTGTTGTATGATCAAAATGTAAATTATATATATATATATATATATCCCCCACTTCGTGCGGCTTCACCAAGACCATAGAAGATGTAAGAGAGGGAATGCTGATGATCTCAGGGTCCTGGCCCTTAGCTGGCAGGGAGATCCAAAGCCTTCACCCAGACTGTCTCTCCATCTTGGCTTTGGCCCTTCTCTCAGACGTGAGTTTAGGTGTGTTGCTACATCATCAAAGAGGGGACTCTGCGTATAACCCCGATGCCTTTAGTCTATCATGTGTCCATTTATTTGAGCTTCTCATCTTCAGGCTAATGAAGCAAATGAGGGCTGTGTGTGAAGTGCCCGTTGCTAGGCTACAGTGGCATGTCAGCAGACAGGACTACAGACCTGACATTTAGGAAGAAATGTTAAAAATACCCTAAAATGAAATCCGAAGAGCCCCGAAAATCCAGGGCAATAACAAACTGAGAGGTGAGGGTGAGGAAGAAGTCCAGGTCAGCTAGGTGGCCTCCAGCTATAAGCCCACCTTCCTCACAGCCATGCGTGGTCCCTCCAGGGTTGCTGGTGGGCCATGGCATTCTGTCTCTATATCTATTAAAGGAGGGGTTTGTGGCTGGACATCTTTCCCGCTGTTCTGCCATAACTGCAATCTCAGTTGTCACTTTTTGCTTTAATCATTTAGCTTTGTACAGCAGTCTGATATCCTGTTCCCCAGTCTCAAAACAGAAAGAAAGCAAAGGAGATAGATAGTAAGAGATGGGGGGGACCAGCAGCTCCCAGGGCCTGGTTAGTCTAATGAAAGAACATGAGGAAACTTCCTGTTCCTATTGGTGTTCTAACTAAGGACCCATAGGAGATACAAAATAACAATATGTTTTCAGGAGACAAACAAGCTTGTCATAAAGGAGCAAGCACTATTCAATATCCAATGCTGCTAAAAAGGCTTGCTTCTTTAGTCACTCTCACAGGGCAGGAAGGAGAATGTGCCTGCTTGTGCCTGATGCCCAGGTCACTATCTAGGTTCAAGATAGAAACCAGTTCACTCTGTGCTCCTATAACACCCTGAGATGTTATAAACTCATTTGTTCAAAAGTGATAGGAGGTGATTATGCATGGCACTGAAACAGACGTGAACCATCTCTGAGCACAGAAGACAAGTGCACAGTGTTAGCGTTCCTTCCTGTGAGACCATCCAGTGTGAGCATCTGGGGAAGGGGTCTAGGGTGAATCCCACGTCTCTCGGGGCAGGTACTCTGCTGGACAATAATGGGATAAGGGTGCTGGCCCCGCGGAAAGTACAATGGGCTGAGAGGAAGGAAGCCCAGGCTAGGCCTGGGCCAACTGCCCTCTCCTGTAACCCTGGGCAAGTTAATTAGCTTCAGTTTCCTTATCAGCACAGGGGATACAAAGGCCAAGTGCAGAAGGTCAGTTCTCTTCTATTTTATTCTCAATACAGCAAACAGAGAGGAAATATTTAAGGCTCTTAAGCAGGATTACTGATATGATGAAGGAATTTTAGGGAAATGAATCTGCCAAATACAACGAATTAGAGTGGGAGGGGAGAAGAGTGCAGGAAACAGACTCAGGGGACAGAGGAACTGAGCAACTAACTGCCTATTTCAGCCTTGGAAATGGGGTGTAGGAGCTGAGATGAGGACATCTACATGGAGTTATGATGTTTGATATGGCTTTAAAGGGCTGGGCAGATGGCTCAGTGGGCACAAACTTGAGGAGCTGTGTTCAGATCCCCAGAACCTACATAAAGCCAGACTGGAATTCCAGCACTTCTATGGAAGGCTGAGAGGCTAAAACAGGAGAATCCCTGGAACCTCATGGGCCAGCTAGCCTGGTGTATGCAACAGTGAAGAAGAGACCACCTCAAACAATGTGGAAGGCAAGGACATGCATCCAAGGTTGTCCTCTGACTGCCACGCTCATGCGGTAACACACACACACACAGACACACATACACACACTAAAATAATAAAAGACCTTAAAGTGTTCATATTCAACTTCCATTAAATGTTGATCTTACAGAAATATCAGAGGTACAGACAGTGATTGATAAAGTGTCCCCCTCACCAGTATTTACGTCAGGGGAAGAAATTAAAGCCACTTTGAGCATTCTTCTATCTGCTGGCAAAGTGACTCTCAGTGCCAAGCCCATTTGGCCGTGCTCTGTGCCACTGGAGTGGAATGCTTGGGCCTTCCCCTTGGCCATCTTGGGGAATGTCAGGTTTCACCAGTAGAGGACACAGAAGTACCCCCTACTGGTATGCTGGGATACCATCATTACTTCTGTGCACAGAAGCATCCCTCTTCTCCCTGAATGCACCAGGCTAGCTGGCCTCTGAACTTCCTGGGATTCTCCTGTCTCTGCCTCCCCATCTTGCCTAGGAACGTTGGGCTTCCAGACGTGTACTACCACATCAGGCTTTACGTGGTCCTAAGGGTCTAAAGTCATATCCTCATGCCTGTGCTCACTGAGCATCTCCCCAGCCTTTAAGGCCCTTTCTGAATATGACAAAATTGATTCACCAAAAAGGTATCACTATTTTCTCTTGGGCATTGTGACTCTAAGTGGATGCCCTAAGTGGATGCCCTTAGGTCCTATACTCCATAGGCTCACCTCTTACAAGGAGCCACTTCTAAGCAGTTTTGCTTGCCCAACCTCCAGCAATAGAAACACTGCAGTCAGCTGGTTAGGGTTCTTTCCTCTGACCAAGCAGGGGGTGGTGCCTTTGTGGTAGCCATACCTGCTTTGCAGAGCCACAGCAGTGGTGCTGTTGATCTTCAATTTGGACATGACCTTCGGACTAGGACCACACCAGACTACCCTCACATTAGGGGCCACACCACTGTTCTGAAATGGTTACATCTGGACTCATCAGAGTCCCCTTTTACTCTGCTACAATTAACCAGCTTCTACTAGCTGCCTGTTACTTCAATTGAATTTCCTATTTAGATACCGACATGTTTTCTGATTGGAATGCTATTGGCATAACAAGTCTTGGAAATGTTCCCTCGTACAAAGAAAAACTTAAAGAAAGAATGGTAACGCAGGTCAATGATATGTGTACAGACATGAAGGACTGCTGTGAGAGAATGTTAGATGTGTGAGAACACATGACATGGTGTTGTGAGAACATGTGAAATGGCGTGGAAGTAACAAAAGCACCTTGTGAACCATATTGAAGAAGAGTCCAAACTCAGAAAAGTAATGGGTCACATTGAGGAAATACTAAGTCCCTATTGAATAATTCCATCCTTTTTAACATGGAAAGGAAGAAAGCAGGAGGAATGTCAGAGGCTGTGGGACTTGCCCCACCCAAAAGCATGTCTGTGCTTTAGAGAAAGTGACTTTCCTAGTTTAGCAAGCAACCTCCTATTAACCTTTGGAATGGAGATGTGATTGCCTGCACCATCTTCTTACACCAACCCCAATCAGAGGGCAGGTGCACATATTTAAACCTAGCTTGTGACGGGCAAGTTAGAGCCTATAGTGCCAACATGCCACAAAGTTCTGAAGACTTAGAGGAGAGAAGCTTGACATTGTTAAGTGAACATCAATCAGTACCTGACTAGCAGCTGGGAAAGTTCCACCTCCATGGCCTGTTCCAAGCAGTATTACAGCTAAGAGCACTCTACAGACAGAGGCTGCAAAGTAGACAGCCAGGGAGCCAAGGGGATGGGGGCGCCAGGGAGGGAAGAGTGGCTGAGCAGGACCCAGGGTGACATTACACAAATCTAAACATTAAAAGCCTGCTTTACTATGAGCATTCAGACACTAATATGAGACAACCCTAACTCAATCATTGCCTTTACCAATGACAGCTTTGTCACCTGCGCACGTGCCACTCCTGACATAAAGACATACAGTAAATTTATAGGAAATGAGGACAGCTGACCATCTGGATCCATAGGGGCTGATTCCAGGACACTCACCCCAGACAGCAGAATCCATGATATTCCACTTTTACATACAAAGTATATAGGATTTTCATGTAACCTATACACATCCTCTTGTACATTTCAGGATAACTTAGAATCCCTAATACAATAGTGCCTGTGTGCGTGCGTGCGTGCGTGCGTGCGTGCGCGCGTGTGTGTGAATGCATTATGTAGAGAATAATGACCTGTTCAGTACAGATGTGATTGTTTAAAATATCTCATGCTGGAAGTTGTTCAGCCCCATGGAAGCAAAAACCAATGGTACAAAGGGACGAGGGAACCTGAGCTTAATGACACTCACTGCCATATGAAGATGGCCACACTCACACCACAGTGTCACTTTGGTGACACACTAAGGCCTCTGATTGATGCACTCAATAAGTGTGCAATGACTCAGTTACCATTCATAAAGAAGAGACAGTTGTGCTACTGGATCCTGAAGAAATGGAACATCTCACCAGAACAGGGAGAGAATCTCAGGCAGAGGAACTCAACATAAGTCAGCCCTTAAGATACCATGGATTCTTTCTCTTTTCTTCCTTTCCTGGTCTGAGATGTCTAGGCAGATGGCTGAAGTCTATGTATCACTTTTCAGAATCATTTTTTTAGCACATAAATTTAAAACTGGTAAAAAGCCAGCTATGGAATATTTTTAAAAGCTTATCTTTAGAATATTTTATAATTATATTTTAAATTTTTATTCATCTTATCAATGCAGGGGTGAAGAAACACTTCAGTCAAGAGCCAGATGATAATCTAAGCACTGTAGGCCAGAAGTTGTCTGTGGCAATAGGGACACACAGATAACAGGATGTGACTGTGTTCCAGGAATTTTTAAGTGCAAAAACAGGTAGCAGATTGGATTTGGCTCCCAGGTTGTCCTTACTATATTAATGTATTAAACAACAAAATACACTTTATGTCTTGGAACTACCATAATTTCTAATCACGTATAAGCATGAACATGTTAAATATCAGGTTTCTACTGGTAACAACAGCACAAACGCTTGTTTCCTTCTTTTCTAAAGTAATGCAAAGGCTGACATTTTTATACAGTTGTAACTTTCTTCCTCTACAAGCAAGAGGTTCAAATAGTGGCTTTTGTTGTTGTTGTTGTATTACGACTCCTACCAGGGTTTAGAAGACTCAGCCCAATGTGGCCTGGCTGACATCTCTACTCATATGGGTGCCTCTTCTGAACCCAGTTCACTGCCCAGTTCCACGGAGCTCTTTCATGCTCTGGGGCTTCTGTGTTGTACTGCTTGCTCTGTGAGGCTGTGATTTAGCTCCTTTTATTCTGTTATTCTTAGTTTTCATTCTGACCATAGAACTCCTGCCTTAGGGGTATGAGTTTGTTCCTTGAGACTCACATAGTTGGAGATGTAAGAGCCTTATGTCCGCAGCTCTGGAAACCTGTTCCACCACATCTATATCCTCATTCATTATATTTGGATGACTGAAGCTTGAACACAGTTAAGTCTTATTTCTGGCCCATTCTTGAATTTATATACTCTATGGCCATGCTTTTGGAATTAATCAAAATAGCAGCACCCACCCCACTCTATCCGCATGACTATTTTATGCTTAGCCAAGATAAAAATGAATACCTTGCTCATTTTCTAAAAACTTCTGATCTGTTTTCACACCTACACAAACGTATATTCAGACGAGTAGGCACCCTCCATGCTTGTTCATCACTGGTACTTAAAATGTATCTAGTACATACTTTTAAATGAGCTGATAGATATTTTAATCAAAGCAGAGCCGAACAAATCTATAAATGAAAACTCACAGGCCACTTATGACTTCAGTGACAGAAATAAAAAAGAAAAATCCCTCTTTCTTCCGACAATTCAAGTAAACCTCAAGCCTTTCCCTATTTAACTTTCAGTCATCCAATGGATATTTATTTCATATCTACTACTATCAGCCACAGATATTATTAAGGATTTTCTGAAAAGAACAAAGTGAGGCATAGTAGCTCATGCTCCATATCAATCCATGTGTCTGCAATGAGCCCTGAACACAAACGAACCAGATGCCACTATAATGCTAGGCTTCACCATAGCAGCAGGACACCCTAACCCCAAGGCCAAGTTACAAAGGTATCTACAGCTATTGGGCTCTGAGACTCAAATATTATTGAGTTCCTTTCTCAGAAACACACCTGTTCCTGCCCTAAGAGGAAGTGTCTTGGAACAAGAAGAGGCCAAAGGTAGGTCCCAGAAAACAGGACCTGGACTCAAGAGCTGGAAGGGAACTTGTGCACAGCCCATACCAGAGAACAAATGAACTTTCACTCACTTCCAGGTAAGATGGCAGGTTAGGAGCCTCACCAACAAAACTTGAGGGGGGGGGGAAGACAGTATCTACTAGAAAAGATCTATAAACAAAGTGATTTAGCCAGGTGAGATCTCTGCAGAGAAGCAGGAGTGAACTGCTACTAATTAGCACATCAGCTTGCCTTGGCAGAACCCAGAGGGCCTGCCATCTGGAAGGGCTTCTCCTACACAAGCAGCCCTGGAGGCGAGGACAATGGAAACTGTAGGGAAGTATTTCTGCCCACACACAACAACCTGGCAAGACCAGAAGTTGAAGTAAAAAGATACTGCCCACTGAGCTCTGGGGACCACCACCAGGCAATATGCCAGCACCAGGAACACCTGAGACGGTAGGAGGCCAGATGCTCACACTTGCCTCTCCCCCACTGAGTCAGACAAGCCATGCTGACAGTGCACCAAGGATGGAACTGTCTTCACAACTCGGCACAGATGGACTAACCTCACTCCAAAAGGTAACTGTTAGGATTCCCACTAGAACAACACATACCCCAAATCTGGTTCTGTAGGTGCAAATCGCACCTCCCATATCACAAAAGATTCCCATATCACTAAAGAAAACACCACAGAGAGGGAAAGAATTCAAACCCCATCCCACCAAGACAGAAATAATGGCCAATGCAGTAACTTTCTTTTTGATTCTGATATATGTTTTGTGTACATTGCATTTTTTATGATTTATATATTAGGGTTTACTTTTGTCATTTTAAAAATATTTTAATTTTTATCTTTATGTACTTTTTTGCTTAATCTCCATTTCTGCTCACATATTTCAAGCTGGTTTTGTTTATATTTGGATACTGCTCAGTTGGGTTTTAGGATTGTTCCGCATTTTTCTCCACTCAGCCTAATATGGTGACCTTCTGAGTACTCATACTACACACAATTCATATCCTTTCCTTCTTATCCTAACTGCATTCTCTACTCATTAATCCCCCCTCCCTCACACACACAGGGATTGACTGGTGAATTTATGACCCCTCAATGATTACCCATAACCCCAGGAAGAAGGCCCTCAATGGATCTGGGGTTGGGGAGAGGGAAAAAAAAACAGTATAACCTGATGGGAATATGACTAATTCGCTATATGTTCTTATATTAAAGTTCTTGTTGTAGAAGTATTTAGTGACAAAAGACAGAGCCGCTTTGGCAAGAGGAGAGTGAAGTTTTATTCTAAACCCGGGCCTGGGGGCTCCAAACTCAGGAAAAAGGTTGTGGGCCCCGCACCCTAGTTGATAAGGAATTTTATAGTCGGTATAGAGTAGGTATGTGACATTATATATGTCAGTTATCACCTAGCAGTTTATATATTTAAAATAGGTTTCAGGAAGTTCAGATATTCCCCCCAGGTATTCTCCCGCCTTGTCTCTTCCTTATCTCACAGAACTTCAGAGCCCTGACAGTTTCCCACTTCATTCAATGAGATTAGCCACCTGGCAGACAAACATCAGTAGGATGTAACAGTGAATACAGGAAAAGGGGGCAGTAAACTTATTTTCATATTCCTGTCTTCTCCAAGATTCTCAATATTTTTTTAATTGAAAAAATTCCAAAGAAAACATTTTAAATACTATATGGTGACATCCCAAGCAAATCCAGAGTAATAATGAGACCCATTTCTATTTAATTTTTTTTATTTGTGTATGTGCATGTGAACACACATGTGCTTGGACATGTGCCAGAGTCTCTTGTCACTGCAAATGAATGCCTGTCTTCACATGTCTGGCTGGGGAATTGAACTCCCAAGTCCTCAAAATAATACAGGCTATTGTCAAGGCTCTTGGCTGCCCACTGGAACTAGATGGTAAGACACCACATGTTTTGGCCACTAAGAAATCAAGCAAGAACCGATCTGGAAGATTTCTCCCTGCTGGATAGCTGTTGCAGGAATGTGCTATGCAGGCTGCTGGGGGAGAAGTCAACACCAGTCTTACCCAACTGTGGGTTCACTTGCTTGCTATACTACTGACTAACCAGCAAGATGAACCTACTGCTGTAATAGTGGCAGGACTGTTATGAGGAACACCACCTGCTCTCAAATTGAATTTAAGGCTCATTCTATAAGAGGGAATTCATGCCTGGTACTGAAAACCTAATCAAAAAGCTATGGCTGAGGAGTTCATAGTGTTCTAGAAGGGAAACTACTACTGTTGTTTGGCTAAAGACATATGTTGGCCCATCAAATTGCCCTTTAAATATTTATGCTCACGCCCATCTGTTAGTGCTGTTCTTGGCTTTGCGCAGAAAAGCTTCTCTTTGTAGCTGACTACTGAGAAGACTCAAAACTCATCCAAGTGCTGAGAGTGAGTGTGGAGTGAGCTGTCGGCAGCCCAAGGCTCAAGAAGCATTTTGGAAAGGAACAGAAAGAATGTTGATGGGGGAGGATGCTGTGGAATGCTGTCTTTAAGATATGACACGGTTGTTGCGCTCATGACTTCATAGTGACTGGTGTTTATTTGGCCCGTCAACATTTCATCATGGATGGTAGAGGGGAAACAAAAAGGCATTAAATAGAAGAGAGGCTCATTGGAGAGAAGGGGTGCAGTAGAAGAACAGTGGAGGAGGACAAATGGAGATAACAATGGGATAATGATCAAAATAATCATCCATGCATGGGATCTACCAAAAAAAAAAAAAAAAGTAGGCTTTCACTCAAATCCCATTTGAGCTTCCTTCCTCCTAGCTTTTCTCTTTCCCCCTCTATAGTCAAAAATGAAATCAGAACTTAAGGAGACTTATCTAGTGGAGCTGGTAGAGATTCTATGTTTAAGACTTAAACACTCAAAACTTTTAAAGTATTAAAACTGAAATGCAAATTGAAACCATGTTGAAATACTATCCTCACCATTCATAATGGCTGTTTTCAAGAAGACAAAAAAATGCTGGTGAGGCAATGGATAAAAGAGAACTCCTACATGATTGGTGAAGATGTAATATTGGTACAGCCATGATAGAAAACAGTTGGAAGGTTCCTCTAAAAGCTAGAAATGGAACTACCATATGGTCCAACAATTCCATTCTAGAGCATATATGCAAAGGAAATGAAATCAGCATGGTGACAAGACAGCTGCACTCCCATGTTTACTGTAGCATGGTTCACAACAGTCATGATATCAACTCTACCAAGGCATTCATCAGTGGATGAATGAGTAAAGGAAATATGATAGACATATACACATATATACTATGTATATATATACATATATATGTTATAAAAACTAAAATCCTGCCTGATTATTTACATGGTTTACACACATATCAAAATATCACATTTTACCCATAAGTAAGTGCAGTGATGATTACATATGAATTAAAAAGCCAAAAGAGTATTAAACATTCATGTGTACTTTAACCTGTTGCGTAAGATTTTTCTCCTCCTTTTTGCCTGAAGTTCCATATTGCTCCAGGTCTTGCCTCCAGAGCCGTCTGTCATTTGTAGCCTCATCCTACATGTGCCTAAGCATTGGAATGGTAGTGAGTAATTTTTAAAACTGGTACTTTAATTAGGGTTGGTGTTTTCATGGAGAGCTGATATAAAGATAATGGGAAGAGAAAACATTTATCTCACACACTTATTCTTTACTATGAATGTGTCTATCTAAATGAATTAGCTGTTTGGTATTAGGGACATTTACTTGGTGAATTAAGTCCCTTATTTACCTGGAGGGTCTACAATGAGATTTTTGTTTTTTACTTTAAAAAGATCCTGCTAAGTAAAGTATCACACATTGGAGACACACCAAACCATTGAAAGGAACAGCTTTTAGAAAACAAAAAAATAGCCTGCTGTAGTGGAGCAGCCTTTAATCCCAGCACTCTGGAGGCAGAGTCAGAAGGATCACTGTGAGTTCAAGGCAGCCTGGGACTACAGAGTTCCAGGCCAGTCTGGGCTAGAGTGAGACCCTACCTCAAAAAAAAAGGGGGGGAAAGAAGGAAGGAAGGGGAGAAGAAAATGAACAAAACATAAAGATTCAGATAAAATTTAGTTTAAACCCAGTCATATAGGTATTCATCTGTAACCATATTCAGTTACTTAACATCTTTAGTACTTAATTTTGTTAATCTGTGCAAAAGGGGGACAACATTGATAAATATATCTCTGTGTATTTGTAGAAAACTAGTTCAACAGAATATCTAAGAAAATACTCAACATAAGGCACATAACTAGCTAAAAAGAATAGAAGTGTTTAAGAAAAGAGTATTTATAAAGAATAGAAAAGTATGAGATAGCTGGGCATATAACTTTCTAAATATATTCAAGAACTTTATGGAGAGAGCCATATAACTATTTATTTTTTTAAATTTTTTTATTTGAGAGAAAGAGAGGCAAACAGAGAGAGGGGGCACGACAGGGCCCCCAGCCACTGCAAGTGAACTCCAGACACATGCGCCCTCTTGTGCATCTGGCTTTACATGGGCACTGGGGAATCAAACTCAGGTCCTTCTGCATTGCAGGCAAACGCCTTAACGGCTAAGCCATTTCTTTAGCCCATAACTTTATTTTTTTAATCATAGAAAAGCCTTTTATTTACACTAGCTAAAATTTGTACAAAACTGCATATCACATGTTGGCAGTCTACTGATAATGTGACCTCACTTAAAAACCAACATTTTCAAAACAATAAAATTTACACCTATAATAAACATTATACTGTATCATATAATATCTTTCCTAATATTGTTCTCTAATAGGAAAGGCATCACGGTCCTGTCACTCAGGCAAACCCGATAGATGTCAAGTGTTAACTAGGCATCCTGCTGAATTTCTTAGGAATTGATTGCTTCTTCATTAGCACTCCTGTCTTTAATTCCACTTCGTCATAAGTCTGGCATGTGAGGTTTTAACTGTTCTGCCACGGCTTTCTCTTCCTCAGTCAGTATGATAGCTCTAGGTCTGTTTGCTTTTGTAGTTCTTGTATCTTGGCCATTGTCTTATTCAAAGTAGCACAAATGCATCCCTTAGTCTCTTTTTGCTCAACAGAAACTGGTTTAAAGGGTGCACACAAAGCTTGATATCGAGACTTTATCACTGACAATTCCTTTAAAAGTGTAATTGGGTTTTTCTCGCCTGCTGAGTCAGGGTGGTTAGTCTTGATCTCATACGCCAGCCTGCACTGAATATAATCCAATCAGAGTCTGCATTATGAAACATCAATTCCAGCTTATTGACCTCCACTCCTCCATGTTGAATAGTTGACCCACATAGCTTTATTAAAAATGTTCTAAAAAATGGAAATTTCTGTTGTTCTGATGGATGCTATATAGTCAATAACTTCAAGAAAGCAATTTCCCGAAAAGCTTAACCATAAGTTAAATTCAATTTCAATCAAAAATACTAGTGGGATTTGGCAAGCAAATGCTAAAATTCATATGGCAGAGGCTTGACATGGTAATTTCTGATGACGAGAAACAGGAAGGTGGAGGAGAAGAAAAGGAGGAGGAGGAGAGAGCAGAGAGGAAGTTGGGAGGAGGTGATGCCATAGCAATAGAGA